>JBAMYA010000011.1:5293742-5317658 GCA_037176975.1 Arrhamphus sclerolepis
CCCCCCCCCCCCCCCCCCCCCTCCCCCCCCCCCCCCCCCCCCCCCCCCCCCCCCCCCCCAACCATTTGGAAAGAGGCAGGCGGTGGATTTGGAGAAAATGATGACTAGATCTACAAATCTGCAGCACAGAATTTGGAGTTTTCAGGACTCAAAGTGATCCCAAAGGTGAGTGTAAAAAAAAATTGAGAAGAAAGAGTCCACAAAAGTTCCCCTACAAGGCTCAGAGGACTCACAGCAATGGCTTCCAGGCACATCTACAACTCCAATACCCTGGGAAGATGGGAGGGGAGCTTCCTGTTCAGCTTTCTAGTTGTGCTGTTGCTCTGCTTTGGTGAGAAGCTGCGCCCCTGTTTAATACCTAGAGTAATTCATAAGTCTGAGACAATAAAACTGCTTAAAATGAGAGGCTGAAGGGGATTTTACTTGGTGATCTTGCATTCCTCAAGCCAAGTTGAAAGTAAATAACTTTTGAATCAAAATGAAAAAAAGAGTATCATACAGCCAATGCTAAAATATAGTATCTAACAATCACTGAGCCAAATCTTCAGAAAGCTTGTCACTGTCTTTGTGTTGTAATAAGGGAAAGATGTTAGACAGTTGAATACATTTACCACAATAAGCCATGACGTGCATCTTGTAGCCGTTAGCGCTAACAAGGACTTGACAGGTCTCACATCACCATTTATGTAATGGCAGCATGCGTGCAGATCTGCTGCAGGAATTAAATTTTTAAATAGCACGCCAGCTGTCCATTATGGTGCTTGATTCTTCAAGATTCAAGACATTTACAGTACCCGGAAATCTTCAGCTGTCTAATTTACACCATGCAATTAAATTCAGTTTTAATCGTACCTGATACACTACAGTGCATTAAAGTATGGCAAACCCAGTGCATGAAGTGCATGCACAGGCACAAACAGAGACATTAAGAGCAGATTGTATCGTGCCCTGCCCCCCCCCCATATCAAAGAATTCTGTCTGATACCGTCTGCCAATGGTCCACACTTGACCATGGGTCTTGCAGTATTTCCCCAGCTGCTCTGCAGCAGGCATGGGTGGCAGTGCTGGCACCTGTCTTTGACAAGCCTCAGCATTCACACCAACTCTGGTTTCCTGGGGCCGCCTGCCTGGCAGTCAGGTGACATATGCTAACGCACACGTTCTCTGACACAGCCATCCAAATCTACTAAACCAAGAGGCACTTAAGCATGATCCCAGCCACTTAAAAAGCATCGGCATCATAGTGAGAGAGGTCTTAGCCTCTCACTTCTCTCTGTCTGATAGCAAACCCTTTCCTGATTCAGGCTGCGGCTTGAAGCTGTAAACCAAAGCTTCCCTCAACGCCTCGCACCCACCCGGCTATGCTCTAACCACTGTTTTTGCATACCACTCAGCTTGTGTAACCGTTGAGTGGTTTTGCTCCACCAAGACAAAGGCTGCGTAACAGACCAAGCAGAGTAAAGCCATCTACTGTCAGTGCACTGCTCGAGTTCATGAACAGAAACAAGGAACAGCCACAAAAATAACTAAGCATTGGGAAGCTAAAAGGGTTAGAACTGAACATAATAAAGGGAAAATGAATTAGGTTTCTCAGGTGAGCAGTGTATGTTTATCTCCATCAAAAAAAAAGATCCTCATCATATAACTAAAAAGTAGAGACCGCAGAGAGACCATGAACATCTGTTAGGGACAAAGTTCAGAACAGCAGCACATCTTTTAAATCAACTTCCTGTTCTATTGTCGTCTACTTGCTTCTAGTTTCACAATACTGCTTGATATATTGACACCCATCCATCCACTGGAAACATAAATTCAGCGGTCACAGTGTGACCAGCAAGTGGGGGTTGGGGGGGTGTTAGTTACTGACAGGACCTGATTGAGCTCTTGGTATGCCAGAGAATTCTGGTACTTACTCTGCTGCCCAGCAGACCAGAGCCACGTTTCCCCACCTCATTTGCAAAGCAATCCTGTTTCCCTCCCACTCAGTGCATCTTTTTGTCATTTCTATGACCAGGCTCCATTGGTTTTGTCCACTGAGACACCAAGTGGTGTGGAGTGGAGGGGAAGTGTGAAACCAGGTCTCAAGGAGACTCCTCTGCATCCAAAGAGCATCTTCACATGAAGATGCCCCCCCTCCCCTACATAAAAAAAAACAAACATCCACCCAATCGACTGAGCCAACACACACTTGCCTCTCCCCCTGCCTGACTAATGTGCCCTGACACTCGTATATCACCCGTAAATTGGCCAAATGAATTAACCACGGCCCCTGCTTAGCTTTGCGGGCTTTAAATGGATTTTCTTCTTTCCAGGTCTGTCCAATAATTGCATTTATCCATCTTGTTGAAGCCAGGTTTACACACTCATGAAGATCATGCCAATCCCCGGATACATTTTCCGCTCCGGTGGCAAGAGTGTGAGAGATTTGTCATTGGATTATAACAGGTAATTCAAACAACAATTAGCTTGACAACTCTGCCGTATGTCAATGTCGGCATCCTTGTTGGACATTGCTCTTGGTAGAAGTGATGAGGTGCCTTCTATCTCTACATCTGTCTGCTTGTTGCCCTTCTCTCTTGTCTCAGTGTGATAAACAGAGCCTTGTAATACTTTTTTTATCTATCATCCAAGCCTCCAGGTTAAAGGAGCAAACACCCACAGCAGGGAAGAAAGCAGTGGCTATAAGTCTTCATTGTTCATAGAAAAATTCAGATGGAAAGAAGCCGGGTGAAGGCAGAGCTGTGAACACCAGCAGCAGTGGGGGTCATCTCCACACTTGTGAATGTTTGAACAGAAGTGCATTAGACACTGGGGGGACCAAACGGACAATTCAACTATGTAAACATGGTGCAACTTCCTTCCCTCCAGTCCTCCAGGCCCGCACTGAGACAAGCCACTATTTGAACGACACACACAGCATTCCTGTGCCTGGGCCCCGGCCAGCTGCTACATCCTCAATGCAGGCCGGCCCGACTGCCTGAGCAGAGACAGATACAGGCCTTACAAAAGCAAGGGCCATCCACAACACACAAAGAGCTTTTATACACATGCTAAACTGGATTCTAGTCTAAGAAAAGTCTCCAGAGCCCAGCGCTGGCTGCTTAATTGCTGAGTGTCATAGTCCAAGCTGACCTCCCACGGAAGAGATTAGTGAAAATCATCACATCCAGAAAGGATCCTTCCTGAAACCTTAACCACTTGATTTCATTCGTCATGACAAAGCTGGAAATTTATCTTTACTGATATCTGAAATATGCAAAACGTGGCAGGCAATAAAGATAGAGAAGGCAGTAAAGTGAAGATAAAAAAAAAAAGCCCCCTAGTTCTAAAGTGCACACTGACGTGCTTCACATGACACAAAGGCCATGCCTGTTTAGTGATGGCTCCAAGCTTAACTTTCATTATTACTAAACTGCAGGTTTCAGGTTGACAATTAAAATATGAATTCAACCTTTGATTTCCATACTAAGGGGTAGTAAGCTACTTTTCATCTTAGAGTCCAATATGAATGACTATTGGCTATTTTTCCTATAAATACTGTGCTCTGCCCTGACATTTCTATGCTCTTAGTTAACAATAATATTATGTTACAGGATTAAACCAGGAGCTTAATGCTGCGTATGCAGTCTAAGCCCAGGTTTTAGGCCAGACTCTCCAAATTGGTTCATCAACTAATAGCAAAGCTTTGGAATTTTATTTTATTTTTTGGGGGGGGGGACTTTTAGGAGTTGTTAAGTCGTTTCCAAACCAAATCAGACATCTTGAAAGGGGACTGTCACTTGGGAATCTGCTGGATTAAGACTTGTATCCCAGTCTGGGCCAGCATCCATTATTAAGAAAACCAGGATGTAGAATCATCATCCTAGAGCGTCCCTATGCCAAAGTATGTAAATTTACGGGAACATGTGCTTTATTAATCTACGTTTAATATTTAACACAGAGATCTACTAAATCAGCTGTCATTCAGGCTTAGTTTTATCATAGGAAGACTACAATCCTCCTTTCCTCCCTGTGACAATGCGTCAGCGCTGGACACAATCCGAGCTGCCATCAGCGGGGAACTGCAGGTCATTACTGCAATCAACCAGCAATTTCAGGGTGACAAGATTGCATTGTTTTCTGCCTCAACAGCGCTACATTTCCCCCCTGACTGCCAGTTCATTTGGTTGTTCCCTGTCTATCTGTCCATCTGTCCATCCCTTCGGGTTGGACGGAGAAGGCCACTCATCTCACCTCGGGATAGTTGTCCAAACAAGACACTCCATTCACTCTGACCCCACTGGGGAGAAAGACAATTGACAATTCACTTCAATGAGTCAATTTGTTCACTTTTGGATTTGACCCTGAACATTGCTGTCACGCAGCCGTCTCACTGGAGAGAAACGAATACCTAATGAGAGCAGCTGGAACAGGTGAAAACAGAAACTTTTACAATCTGAAGGCACACTATGACATAAAGTAGAAAATATTAGTCTAGGATTGATTTTATTTTAATTTGTGCTCATCGTATTTGCTTAGAATAAACACAACAAACACTCCACGTACAGCATCAGCCGCACATCGGTTGCCAATTCCAGGCTCATGTGCTTTAGGTAGAGGCCACGTGTGGATGTGACAAGCTGTTCACATGAAATGTTATTTAGTACCGTACACAAGTTGACAGCTGTCTCTTTGTAAGAGGCGTATTATTATTGTGTGTAAATAGGTTTCTAACAGCTGGTTAAAGAGCTCACATGGGAATTTACTCTTAATCTGTTTTCCAATGGAATTGGTTCATCAACGAGAAAAAAAGGAGTGAGAGAAAAAAAAAAAATCTAGCGCTGCTCCATGCTGCAGGGTAAAGGGGTTACATTATATTAGCCTTGTGCATTAAGTAATCTTGCCAACAATTTTTATTTTAATCCTACTGTAATCCACAGATTAGAAGATTAATTTATTTCTGCTCGCACTCTAAAACCTTCCTCACCTATCGCAGGCAGCTATGAATCCACAACTTTAAAAAAAAAAGAAATAAATAACCGCAAACAAGCGAGGATCACCTCATTAGCGGACTCTGTTCCCTTCCAAAACGCACACATAATCACACACGCACTCCTTGGAGTTTATCCCGCTACAATTAAAAGTTTAATTAGTAAATTAAAAATACATTGACTGGAGTTTTATCACCTTAAACTCCTCCATTATGCGTTTAGCACACACAACTGCCTCCTTCCCATCTGAGGCATTTTGAACAGATTATCTGCATACTGAAATTCCCCTGGCTGGAGACTGGAGATGCAAACTGGATGCAAAAACAAGACTGCTGCTAAACACCATCTGCATAATGCGTTTTCCAGCATGTAGCCGAGCAAATTCTGATACATAGCCTGTGATTAGGTGGGATTTTATCTTGCTTTTGAAAAGAAAATATTCCAGATAAAAGACCTTGCTTGTGTTCAAATTGATTTTTGCTGATGAAGGAGGCATCCAGGGTATACATACACATATACATATATCATATTTAAAAAAAAGTAAATTATTATTGTTTTCTATACATATACATGAGCAGAAATGGGACTTTGAATGAGGTTCCTCTACTATGGTGCATTCCAGGACATTTTACCACATCCATAAAAGGATGGTGTACCACAGGTGTTCACTGCACACTGGCACAGCTAGTCATTATCTAGCCCGACATGATCATTAAAAGCTGTGATGGCAGCGTGGCTCCTATTCTACACACACACAAATGCAAGGTGGGAAAACGAAAGAAAAAATACTGAAGCAGTCAGTATCTATTGCCACTGTTTATTAAAAAAAAAAAAAAAAAAAAAAAGGGAGGGTGCTCCTTTCTTTACAGAAAGCATGTCACTGCCGGTGCACTTTGACCTTTCCCAAACACACTGCACTATCCAAACAGAAGGTCGGCACCAGAGGAATTCCTCCAGCATCACGGCGGCCCTCGCACCCGCAGCTCTTAAGGCGAATTTTGTGACGACGACGACGACGAGGGTGTGGGAAGAGAAACGAGGGAGCAAAGAGGAGTGGGGGAGCCTGAGGAGCTTATTCAGAGGCACAAACCACACACATGAACACATGCTCGGTCATCAAGCAACGCTGAAAAACTGAAACTCTCCTGTTCCAATCTGAGCTCAGTACACCCCCCACCCCCCATCCCCACTTCTTACACTGGAAGATAAATGTGAAGCCCAGGGGCACCATTGTTTGGACATCTAACCAGGAACTGTCGCTGCTCTCATTGCCCTGGCATTAACAGCAATTATGCGCTCTATTCAGACAGCCTTTGTGCCTCCGACCCTAAGCCCCCCCACCATCGTCGCCCCTCCACTCACACACGCAGAGGCTTGACACACATTTCCCGCTTTTCTCTGCTCCCTCCCACTCTGCTACTGCTTAACTCATTTGGCTACTGGAGCACTCTGGACCCATTATAAATGAACTTAGAGAAACATTCACATTGAGGCATGCAAAGGAACGCACATACCAAACGTATTTCTGCACTGACATCTGAGCCCAAAGAATTTTATGCTATAAAAACATAGTTACATGTACACTGAATGTGACACTTTCTGAAAACTCTTGATCCTGTATAAGGACGTCTTGAAACTAGCCAATTCAAGTCCTATCCATAACGTTCATATCTAAAAGATGTGGTCAATAGTCATTAACTTTGTCTTTTCAGCTAATGCAGTGCGACTGCACTGCCAATAAAATCTCAAATCTTCAGCAAACGCTTCCATTCATCTTATCGTTTTCTACAAGTCTGCAGAGGCTGGACGATATGGGTTTTATTAACGGTCAAGGCCAGTTGCTTAGAGAGCAGAGAGATTGATGGCCAGCATACAGTTACAGTTTTTCTTGCATTTATCAAGTACTTTTTTTTATGTATGTATCAGCTCAATAAATGTCCAAAGGTAATGAAAAACACTGTTCCACAGCAGCCACACTGACAGGACTGGTTGCAATGCAGATGTTTTTTGCACTCATGTTTTGTCTACCAGTCTTGCTGGATGGTCTGATGCCAGCTATCGCAAAATGGCAAATAATCAGACCAATTCAATGAATAAAGACCAAATCACTTGTTGAAACATTACCTATATGAAAAAGCTGAATTCCTGTTTTTTTTTTCCTTTTTCCAACTTTCACATGAGCTGATGTGTTGTTTTTTTTTTGCCTCTTCTGAAAAACCAGCAGGAGATGGAAACTCCTTTTCTGAAGAGGTTCTAAGACAACAATGAGGATTAACTTTCAATTTTGTTTCTGCTTCCTAAGATTAAAGATCACCCGTACTTTACCAGAGGGCGGTAGCTCATATCGGTCAAACCAGTTAACGCACACATCTCCAGTGTGTCTCTTATTTATTCAGCAACAACTAAAATGATAGCTTGAAATTCATTTTACAACTGTATCGAAACATGGGCACAAAACTTGTTTACCATCTCTGTAAAGTGCTTTGAGATGGCTGATTCGTGCCATACAACCAAACTAAACTGAATCCACTGACAAAACCTGCATTTGTACCAGGGCCATTTGATTGCAAAGCTCTGTCCTTCAAGAATTTAAAATACACAGAAATATAAAGGGATGCTTATGAACACTGATGTTGAAAAATAACAAAATGTAACAATGTCCTTAAGATGTAAAAAAGGGAAGAACCCAAATAATTGTAGGATTTTCAGCACGTGTGTGCAGTGATTTGAAATTATTGTGAACTTGGCCAACAATACTAAAAAAAAAAAAAAAACAAGATGCATTGGCCATCGAGGGAAAAACAGTATGTATGTTTAACTTGTGGCTACAAGCTAAAAAGGCATGCAAACACACAACATGCACTTAAGGAGAATAATTTAATTTCCATGTTTCAGAGAGGCCCAAGCCATGCAGGCCAGGAACGAAGCTAGCCTATATTTAACGAATGACACAAGTTGCATTCCAGATGTACAGACTATCTTTGTGTTTAGCACTACAGAAATGCACTGGACAAGGGGGGGGTTAAGTGGAAGAGGAATGGGGTTACTCTCACTCTGGGGGGCTGGGGTGAGAGGGACCCCAGTGCACAGCTGCTTAACTAATGCCTTTTTTTTTTTTTGGCCCCCTCTTCGCTCAGACAGAGAAAAACAGTGTGGTGGCTCACTGGCAGAAACAGGCAAGGATGCTGGGGGTGAAAATGAATTAATTGGTTTAATAATATGTTTTACCAAAAACAGGGTGGAAAAAAATGGGCTTGCTCAGATTTGCTGTTATTACATTAGAAACCCTGAAGTCAATGATTTCATTAAAAAGTGGAAAAAAAAAAAGAAAAAAAAAAAAAGGTTCAGCTCCAAACCAGACTTGACTGCAGCTGCTTCACCCAAACCCTGCTCACACTGTCACCAGGGAGACACTAGTCCCCTCGCACTAGTTTACAATCTGATTAAAAACACACCCCACCAACTGATTTTTTTTTCCCCCTTTTTCTTCCTTTGCCTCTGTGGTGTTTCAAGCAGAGTGACAGATCGACGAGTGCGTAAGCTCTCGCACAGCTCAGCCTGCCAACATCATCAGCATTAGACAATTAAGCCCCGCTAGCTGGAGGAAAAAAATATATATAAATCTGCTTGGTAAATATTTACTGCACAAATCTTTTCCATCCATTCACCAAGCGTTAACAAAACCTTACTGTACTCCTCCTGTCTCTCTTTCTGAGTCCTCACCACCACCACCACCCCTACATCTGCGATTCATTGACTTTACAATTTACCACATGTCGAGATGGGAGAGGTCGAGCCTCCATCTGAATCACAGCACAAATATGCAAGTGATTTATTGTTTTAAAAACCCTGGGCCGATTTAGTGCAACTTCACTCTTCCTGAGCATTACTCCTATTGGCAGACCATGAACAATTACAGTTCGGACTAATTAAGCTCCGAGAATGTGCTGTGCACCGCTAATGTCTAGCAGACGCCAATTTCAGTTTAATGGTGCCAAACTTTGTTTCCCAGCTCCCCCCCCCCCACTCCCTCGAACTTAACTCCTCAAATCCAAAGCAGATTGTACTTTTTATGGCTGTTTATTGAGTCGAAGAAAAATGAGGACCTTATTCTTTCCTCACATAGGATGATCGGAGCAGGAGAGAGAGAGAGAGAGAGGAAGAGAGGAACTGGTGGGAGGGAGACAGAGAGAGCGGGAGCCGTTTCCGCCATACTTTGTAAACAAAAGTGATTTGCAAGACAAAAGGAGCGCAACCTTCAGACTAAATTCAGAGTGCATTTTGCAGCTAGAGGGAGAAAATGCGGTCACATCGTGCCACGGAACCCCCCGCGGACCCCAATTAGGCCCGATTAACATGTAAAGCCAATTTGATAAGGTGTGGGCCCTGTCCCTTAAATCCGCATTAAACTATATTTCCTCTTGTAGCAGCCAAAAATCCATTTACAGCAGGCAAACACACATAATCCATATGATATACCATTGTTATGCTTATGCGGCTGACACGTAGATACTGTCTGTGTCATTTATAACAGATAAGGCCGCAGCAATGTGCACATGGGTGCACAATGGAGGTGTTACACTCATGTATGTTCATTACAATAATCTGACCAGAAAATCTCTAGAAAATCCCTCATAATTACTTTTTTTTTTTTTAAATGTTAAATAATAATAACAATAATAATAATACAATTAAATAAAAATTGAAGTGATGAGTTGTCCTGTATCAAAGTGAATTTATCATTTTTGAAAGGTGAATCTGCAGTACCAGCACAAGACATCTGAAACAAAAAAGGGGGAAAAAGCTATTGTTTCAACCACACAAAGCCCTTTCACCATCTTGTAGTAGAATCATTGCGGCTTCTGGGAGCGTCTTTTTTTTTCCTTTCCTTTTTTCTTTCGCTCTGAAAACAGTGGTGGATGCTCAGTGTTGCATTTTGCAGCCCCCCATTTGCTCCACCTCCACTTTCTTGTTCTCTTATAAGCTACTCATAATTATGATTCGAAACTCAAAACCCTCGCCAAAATTCTCCAGGCCTAAAGAATTATAGGGCCAGGGGTGGCGTCAAATATCTTAACATTCATAAGTCCGAGAGGCAGTAAATAAAGCCAGTGGATTTACGGCCCTGTAGCTCCGATGCAGGAGAGCTGGCCGTCTAGATCCCACTCTCCCTTCCTCGGCCTCTGTGTCTCCAGACCTGTTGAGGTGTGATGTTAGCCCACACCACAGGAGTTAACCCGCCGCCTTTTTTTCCCACAAGCTCCGAGTTAGCATCGGCAGGAGACAAAAGGTAGGCACAGAGGGGAAGGGAGCTAGAGGGAGCAAAGGGAACAAGGGGGAATGTGAAAAACCAGGAAAACCCAGGGTGAACTAGCCAGGCCACTTCCCCAATTCAAACTGCACCCAGTGATTCAGCAGGCCTTTGTGTGAGGCTCAGGGAGGAGGGAGAGGAGGAGAGGAGGAGACAAGGGCAGGAGGGCTTTTAAAGCCCGGGCACAGCATCATGTCAAATTACTAAATGATACCAAATTGTGAACCTCCTTGGACTAAGGTGGTAGGAAAAACAAATTCTCACTGGTTATGACTCCCAAAGGTCAGACAATCTGTGGTTAAAGGCCTCATGCAGGATTTTTTTCCCCCTCACAAGCCATGCAAAAACAAAAATAATACAAACAAGCTAAGGTTTCCAGATAGATTATGGAAAGGGCCATCTGAAGGGAAAAAAAATAGAAATTAGCCCAAATATTTGCCAGTTCCAGTACAAAAATAAAAAAATAAATTAAAATAATTTCTATTTAAACTAACTGATTAAACTAAAATTTATATTAACTGAATAAAAGGCTTAAAAACAACATTTAAAAAAAAATTAGTATGACACTATACGAAAGAACCAAGAGGAACAGATGAATAAAACTGGAGGGAAAAAGCGGCGAGAATCAAAGGCTATCATGACAAGATAGAGAAAGTCTCATTCTAATAATACTAGCAGTCATATTCAGAGTCTAACATGACATGTTAGGGAGCAAGACAGCTAATCAATGTCCAGGTGAATTATTTATACCAGGTTTAAGTCTAATAGATTTATATTACAGCCACCGCTGACTTCAAAGCTGTAATGGCACACACAGGGCGCTGCAGACGGAGGGGGCCGAGGCGGTACAGTAGGAAGACCACCGCAAGCCGAAAACCGCGCTCTCACATAGTCACTGTTCAGGTACATCACTAAATTAAGCTTGATGAAATGTTTTCTCACACCCAGCTCATAAGCACCTCCTCAGCAGTCAGCAGGTGATTTTAGATTTGGAAAATGATTGCATCAAAGAGGAAATGAAACGGAGAGGACATACCAAGTAATAAATCTGGAAACATGATCCAGAAACAATAAAACAGATCAATAGATCAACAGTAAAATTAGATCTTCAATTTTCTCAATTATGTGTGAAAATTGCAATTCAGGGGCAACATTAACAGAGCAAATGTTGACGCTGTCTGGCCGCAGCATCCTCCAGACATGCCATACAGTTTATTGCTTTTCTAAATGCTGCATAGGCACACTGAGACCAATGCTCCACAGATTACAGGACACAGCACTGCCACAGTCACAAAGAAAACTACAAAACTCTGCAACTGAAACAAGGAAGTCCTTCAGCTGGAATCATGAGCGTTGTTGTGAATGTTTGTTTGTGTCAGTGCTGATGAGAATAACGTGTGACTAATTCCTCATACCAGTCAGCAGCGTTAACAAGGCTGGATTGCTAAGAGAGGAAGAATGGCAAAATGTTCTGTCGTGCAGAAGACAAACAAACACGCACAGAGACACCGGTGTGGGCAGCAGAAATTTTTTCACGTGAGACCATGGGTGATAGAGCCAGCAGCAGAAATTGTGTCAAACACAAAAGAAGGTATTATGTGTCAGATGAGCCTTCTTTTTCAAGGTGTGCACATGCAGAGCACAAAAAAAATAAGGTAACAAATATCAGTTTTGCCAAGCAGAGCTGCCATAGCGGGGAGAGAGAATTGAAGGGTCATATTTCCTAATGCCTGGTTTTTGCCTTAACCTTGGAAAAATGAGATGACAGGTCCTAAAGCGCTTGACTTGTAATTGCAACCATTTAAAATAGGCAAAGAAAAAGAAAAAGAAACAAACACCTATGGTTGAGCAAATTATGCCGCTTAAGGATTGCCATTCTCCCTCTGGGACCAGCGAGGTGCTGAGCAAATGAGTAAGTGTGCATAATTATAGCATGGCTCATTGTGTCTAAATAACATGAATTTATTTATAAATATTGTTTAAAACAGTTTTGATTAAAGGCAACAGATTTCTCCAGGAAGCAAAGGTGGTACATATGCAAAACACCATTATTTCCACTGAATAAACAACACCTTAAAAATATATGCATATCATTTTTAAATGTATAGCACAAACCATGTATATGTAGAGAGAATATCATAGAAAGAATAAATAATATTGCTTAATGTTTTTCCACATATTCTGTTTCCACATTTTTGACATATGCAAATCACTTAGAAAGGCTCATTTGAATATTGATTTTATTTGTGTGGTTTTACTCACACTGCTTACAGTGTGTCAGGCAGCCAGTGTAAAGGTCTGCGAGCAGCTTGTGTTAGAAAAAAGAGCATTTTTGATGAGGCTGTGCAAACACAAGGCAACTGCATTATTCAGTAGGTTAAAACATGCACTTGTAGCCTGGATTAA
The DNA here is from genome assembly GCA_037176975.1 of Arrhamphus sclerolepis. Taxonomy (NCBI): domain Eukaryota; kingdom Metazoa; phylum Chordata; class Actinopteri; order Beloniformes; family Hemiramphidae; genus Arrhamphus; species Arrhamphus sclerolepis. Next base: position 5,306,430 of record JBAMYA010000011.1, read on the forward strand.
TACTATTATTATTGCACACCCTAATTAGAAGAAGAGGACCCCCCCACCCCCTCTTCAAAAAGGGATTTTTTTTTTTTGTGCTCGTGAAATTAATTTAAAAGTAGTCACAGCAGAAATAAAATGAGAATTAGGGTGAATACAATGTTCATATTTTGTTTTCTGTTGTTTTTTTTTTTTTTCACTTAGCAGCGCTAGCATGCTAGCTTCCGTCCAGCAGGAGCAGCAGCAGCAGCGCAGGCGGGGAGCCGCGCGCGCATGCCGCCGTACTGTACACTTCACGAGGAGTTGTAAAAGTTGGCTCTGCGTGTTTAACGGCAGCACTTCTGGGTGACAAAAACACTCCCGAGTCCGGCTACCTACTCGGACACCGTGTCTGTGAGAGTGTGTGTGTTTGTGTGTGTGTGCACAAAATCCAGCAGTAAATAAATGAACTTACTGTGCGTGCTGTCGGTGAAAGTGATCCATTGGGGAGGTAGGGGCTTGTGAGATCGGGGATCATTATAAACGGATAGCCCGGGTACGGTGGGCTCTTGAACAGCCCTCCATCTTGCCTTTTCGCAGCTAACATGGCGGGGGGGGAGAAAAAAAAAGAGAGGAAAACTTTTTTATAAAGTGGCCTTGGAAAGTTTATTTTTTTCCCCCCTGAAAATTGCATTTTTGTAGGAATAAAGCGGAGGGCATTTCCCTCCGCCGGGCAAATGTAATGTCACGGTTAAAAAAAATAAAATAAAAACAAGAGAGGACAATAAAACAGAAACTCACCCTCCTCTAAACTTTCTCTTGTTTTGTCTCTGAAAGTTTCAGATCTAGGCGGAGGCCGTCTTTCCGCCTTGAAATGCAATGAAACACAAGGATTGCGTTCAGGTTAACACAGCGGCCGACGAGGGGGCACAGTTAACTTTCTTTTCAAGTCTATAAGCGCTACAAAACTAAGAAATGAAGGCCCCTAACTTATCAGAGTCGGGGGCGATCGATCCCCGCTTTTAATCTACAAACTTACCTCTGAATCCGACGAGCTGTTTTGATTCGTTTCCGACTCATTTACAAGAGAAGATTTGACATCTGCTAAATCCCTTTCTGCCGAGGAGTTCTCCGAAATTTTCTCTTCCTGCTCCCCTTCGTCTTTGAAGGAAATCATTTCATCGTTTGCACCCAGATCGTCCCCTCCACCGCCGTTGAGCTGCGGCATTTTTCCCGTGCAAAAATCTTTCTTGTTGGGGGGCAAAACACAAAAGTTTTAAACCCTTGATCTCGAAAGTCCGAGTCTTGAGTTTGGGGGTCTATATTGGCGTTTCCCAAAGCTCTGGCGGTCGGTACAAAACTAAAAAAGAAGGGAATCTTGGCAGAAAAGGGAAGCCGGAGAAGGAGCCGAACCGCTCGGATTGAGTGAGTTGAAGTTGGTCGGAGTGGTTTTCAGTTCAAAGGCGGCGCTGATTGACAGATAGAGAGGGATGGAAATAGAGAGAGTCTGGATTCAGGATTATTGACAGGGAGAAACACACAAGAAACTAATGAGATTCAAACAGGGAGGGACTTGAAGTGACGTTTTCATAAATAGGAGGAAAGAAAAAAAAGGGGGGGGAGGGAGCGGGGGGGGGTAAAGAGAGTGGGAGTGCTGGAGGAAGCCGGCGGACGACTGCAGAGAAAAGCATGAGAGGAGGAAAAAGGCAGTTTGGGAGCAGGACAGTGATGGTAAAATAGCAGGAAGATAGGAGTTGCTTGCAAATGTGGATTAAACGCACATATGGGCGGTCTCCCAGTGGAAAAAAAAATGAAAAGAGGGCACTTCCTCCGGCTGTTTGCAACCAGTTTGACTCCTCTGTTCCCGACCAGTCTGTCACACACTGACCAAATGAAGTTAATATTAGAACTCAAATTATTTTTTTTCCGTAGTAAATGCCTCCAACATTAATCTTTTATAACCTACTTTCGTTTTTTTGTTTCTCTTTTTTTGCTTACTAAATACTCGAGGCCTATCAAAGCAGAATTACTGTGAGCTTGTTTTCCTATTTTATCTGCTTTGTCGGCTCCTTAGATCTATTTTTCATTATATTGGCTAATGCTTCCTTAGATCTATTTTTTGGGATAGATGGTGTTATTGCATCTTGCTTTCTTGACAGGTGTGATGTCCTCTGGGACTAACCTGAATTCCTCACTGGCAGCACAGACTGAGCTGTTTTGGTTTTTTATTTTTATTTTATTATTATTATTTTTCTTTTCTCCCTCAGCAGCCAGACTGGACACAAATAACTGATGCACATTTGGATGCTCCAGTTCTGTGTCTTATTTTAGTGCAGATCGAACTGAAAAAGAAACAGATAGAGATAATGGACAGGTGGCTTGCAATACTTAGCTAGAAAAATAATGTGGAGAATATACCACACAGTATTGTCACACAGAATTAGAACACAAACACACACATGATAACAAAAATGTCTCAACCTGAAACATGCTCACATCAGAAGTGGGGGAGCCCCTGTAACTCCCCCAGTGCTATTTGTGCATGTGTGAGTGATAAGCCTTCCAGTAACCTTATCTCATCACCAAGAAAATTAACTTTCCCCTATAACCAACACTTGATGCAGTAATCACATAACCATTAATTGATTCATATGTAGTTGCATGAAATAGAGCAGACTTACAGCCAGGTGAAACCTAACTTACAATAACACAAAATAAAACTATTATCCGAAAGAGAAAAAAGGCACAGAATTGATTTTTTTTTTTTTTTGAAGTATTGCTTCATGCCTTTGTGTTAGACACATGAAAACAAATATTTTCACACTGGATCAACTGTATTTGCTCTTAGCAGTGTTTTCAAACAGCACTGATGGGGAATTATGTGCACAGTGTAGCACCAAAGTGCTGTGAGTCTGCCTACCAACGCGCCCAGACCAGGCACCACCATGAAAGCAGACGATTGCTCTCAGTGATCACTGATGTGCTTTATCTGGATGAGGTGAAAGCAGTGTTTGTGTTAGCTGGCTGCAGCCCAGCCAGCAGTGTTAGGCAGTGTGGAGGAAGGGAGAGGGATTGCCATCTCTGGTCCTCATCCGCTTCGTCTGTGTTTCAGCAGCCGGTGGAAGAAGAGGGCACCCTGCTGCTCGGGGACCCTCCAAAGCTCAGACCGCACAGACCAGACCAAAGCAGAGGAGCTCCAAGCTGGCCTCTCCCTGGATTGCCTCAGCAGGCACCTGAGAGTTTACTGGGGGCTGGCAGCGTGTTATCATGCATGCCGTGGGGACACCTGCCTCTGATGCCACCCCGGTGGTTCTAATCTACAGGACCCTTTAATAACATGATGATAGGCTGTGCTGCCGCCGCTCCTGATGATGGAGCAGCAACAGTGTTTGTTGGTGTTATTTATTTTTGTTATGGGTTTTGCATGTTCACCTATTCACCTCGTGGTTATGGTTTGGTAACAGCTGGGGATTGTCTTCCATCCTTGCGCTTCCCCCCTGGCTCAGAAAAAGGAGGAGGCCAGGACCATCACCAGTGTTTGATGGCATCATCTCAACTGAGCAGTGTCAGCACTGATCATGAATCCACTGATTCCAGCTTTAGCAAGTTCGAAAGAGTTGAAACTTCTTGTGCCCACCGCAATCAAACATAAGTTCAAGTGCTCATTGGCTTTTACCACTAACAATAATAATCAAAAGTGACTAAATTCTTTTTTGTTTGTTTATGCCTTGCAGTATTTGAATCTATGCAATGCATTTACAAATCTCTATACTTGGTATAAATTTTAGCTTTAATTGTTCTGTTGAGTAAGATAATTCTAGGTTATCGATTCATACTAATTCTGAGTAATTTGATATTCACCTAACACTCAAAACACTGATAGGATATGCAGTAAAATAGAGCTTTCATTTAAGAATCACTACAGTAATGATGTCATAATTCCTCTAAACCTCTGTATCGCCGTACAGTAAATGCAGCATATTTTTTTATATGTATATAACCGTCTACTTAAACTTTAATCACTTGATTGCAATTTCCACAGATGTCAAAATCCTAATAATATTTAATACTGTATTAATATGGCCTTTTATGTACTATTTGCTCTTAATTTGCACTATATTCATCTTAATGTTTTATCTTTAACTTTTCCATATCATAAGCGCCTCGTGTGTTTTGCAGTTACCCCCAGGGTATAAATAAAGCTTTTTGAATTTGAATATATTTACTCCGCACTAATATCTTGTTTACATCCAGCATAGACACAAACAGTTTATAATGCAATATTTGTAGTCATGTTCAGGCAACAATGTTGCTCAGTTTGTAGTAACATACATCTGGATAAATTAAGTGTTTTTACCAAAAAAAAAAAAAAAAGGTATCTTAAGGCCACATAATCTGCGTGAGCTACAAAAGCCTGTTTAGAAAAAGATATCTATATGAACACCCTTCATCTCAGCCATCAGCAGCACACAGCACACGTTTTGTGCTCCTAAACAGCTAATTACCCGTCATGTGTTCATCGTGCCAACAGTAGCCTCTAAAAGGTCCCTCATTGCTTGATTAACATATTACCGCTGGACATTTCTCCCTTTTTCCACACAAAATTGTATTTGTTTTATGGTTGTTCATTTATTCCTGCAGTGATATTTGTTTCCTGAGTGAAACTTAACATTTAACCTCAGTTGCATTTAGTCAATTGCAAATTTCTTCTATTGTTGGCAGTCATGTTGTTTAACATTTGTGGCATTTATTGTCAGCACAGCTCATATAAATTCTATCAGCAGGTTAATACTGTTAGCTGTAATTACATCCGTCTTAATGGTCCTTGTCATTATTTTGGTATGGAGGCTGGAGACACAGAATTACCTGATTATGAAAAGCATGTTTCATGCCGTTTATAATTTGTTAGAGTAAAAGCAAATCAGGCAACAAATATGCGTGCTTACATTTGTGCATAAATGTCATTCTTCTTGAATTGTTTACTTACCGTCACTCCTGTTAAACTCAGTGTATATGCTTTTTGAATGGCTCACTAGCTCCGTTTAGGTTTTAAATTCCATACATCAGAGTATGAAAAATGATGCGTGAAGAGATGCTTTCCTGAAAAGTGAAGTCATTACATATGTACAATGCAATTAGTTATAGTTGTGCATTTGTTCATAATCATCATTGTTCTTCTGAAACAGAGGAACAATGATCCAACACTTGCATCATTTTGGCACAAAAGGCATGTTTCTGAAAATAAAAATCCTTCAACACGGGATTTGCATTTGCAAATCATACAGAAAATGATTTAAAGAGCAGAATTATTTTTGTGTAATGACCAAAGCTTTTGGGGTCTCATGAGGAACCTGCTGTCAGTGGAGTCATACAAAATAATAAAATAGATACAATAAAAAATACAGTAGTGCTTCTTCTCACTGGAAATGCATCTGAAGAGGCAGCTTTCTCTGAAAAGAAGATAAATATACGTTTTGATGATTTATGTTTTGTGTCCGTTTACAACCCACACTGGAAGTCTAACTAAAGAATAATTCAAACTGGCCTGTAACTCTGACTCCTCTTATTTTTAAATTAATACTCTGTAGTGGTAAAACTAACAGCTCAACATGCACTTTAAGTTAAAAGTTCGAGTCAACAATTAAAAGAGATCAAATCTCAAAATGACATTTTTCCAGCAGCTGGGTCAGGAGATTTCCCTGAGAACAGCCATGCCATGTGTGATTAATGTAAGCCCACTGCTTTTCATATCACTGCAAGCAGAGGCTGACTGTTTCCAGAACTCATCCACACGGCATCGTGGGAAACGTATTGGGCCAGCTACGTGAGCTGTCTCCCGTCGCCTCCAAAACAAACAGCCAAGCGTTTTTCAGAAATGGACGCGATAGTCATTAATCAAGGGTCCAGGCAGGTCCTGAACTCTCTAAACATGGAATGCACCTGAGAGACAAGGTAACTTATGTACTCTGCTGCTGCAGATCTGCAAGTCTGCACACACACTGTTCACCTGTCTGTCAAGGCAGCATCTCACAGGGAGAGGCGAGCCAAGCCACTGCTGGCTGCTAAATGTTACTTAAAGGTCAGTGGTATATAAGCCAATGGGTTGGTGGTTTGAGAAATGTTTTCACTCTTTACACTGAAGGCGTCAGGTGGCCAAAGGAGATTTTTATACACTGATTCACGCCTTGATGGGATGAGAAGAAGATGGTGTGTTTTTTGCAACTGGAGCTCTCACTGCAGTTATTCCTCTGCATTCCCACATAACTGAGCTCATAGTTGAGTTTGTTACACAAATCATAATCATAATTAAACCAGAAGAAAAAAAAAAAAAAACCTGTTTGGATGAATCACTCGTGCTCTTAAGAGCAAGCCCCACTGTGATGTTACGGATATAAGCTGTTATCTCAGTCTTTTAGTCATGACTTGAAGCTCCTGATGAATTTGAGATTTTCATAAGGTCAGCTGCTGTGCTACTAGAAAAAAAACAACAACAACAAAAAACTTGATCTCTGAACTTTTTTTCCCCCCCTTCCGAAACCAAAGCTGAAAGCTGATGAATTGGCCCAACACAAAGAAAGTTGCACCCCGCTGACCCAGCCTTGTGCTCAAGGACAAAATGGGAAGCTTTCCTTTTCTGCTATGGTCTTGTGAGCAGGACCCTCCACATCTCTGTCCTTTTGACAGGAGAAACGCTTGGATTTTGGTGACGAGACTGGAACCATCTCTCACAAGGTACTTTGTCAAACAGGAAGCAGAAAACCTTATTGTGACAGAAGAAAAAGCAGCAGCAACTGTGTTTCCTTCGTGTTCCTGGCAATGGAGGTTTAATTAAAACCACAGTGACTGCAAGTTGATCTTTCTGTGATCTGAATGAAGAGTCATTATGTGTATGATGAGGCAGTCAGTCTTTGTCCCCCCAAGACATACAATGCCAAAGGTTTTATATGATTATACTATAGAAATTCAAATCAAACAACTGACAGAAATTTATAAAGTAAGCCAATTTGAACTCAACTTAACTACTCATTTGTTGAGTTATAAAGTAGTGGTTTTCTTTCAGTGCTATAGGTTCTTGGTAAAGCTTTAGAGTTGAGAACCCATAGCATTTTTGACGTGCATCCTCATTAACAAGTGACACAATGGAGGCATGACCTTGAAGCAAATGATTTGCCTATCTGCGTGAATCAGAGCAATGTCACATTCATTTGGCCATGTTTTCTTCACCGAATGGAAGATGAGGCCATTAATGAGACTTCAGTCTATACTTTTTTTTTTTTTTTAAATTACAAGTCAAAAGAAAGCTAAACATCATCCAAGGTTAAAATGAGAGCAGATTGGCACACTAGCTCTTATCTTTGCGGTATCACATTGGTATCCTTTAACAAAAAAGAGCAGGAAAAACAGGATCTGAAATAAAACCTGAGCATCAGAGTGTGAAATACCTGAATTAATATTTCTGATTTAAAAAAAAAAAAAATACATACACATATATATATATTTTTTATAGATTTTTGTTTTTTTTTAAAAGGTAAACTGATTGTTAAGGCTTTGGATCCAAAATACAGAGTATGGCAGCTGAGCTTTAGTAGAAGTAGGTGAAAGTCAGAGGCGAGTACCAGTTTGACCTCAGAGATGTGGAAGCTGTAGTTTAAGTGCAGCAGTCAAAGGAGGCACAGCTGAACCTCCACCAAATTACACACCTTTGACACAGGAAAAGGGCCAACAAGAAGAGCCAGCTTGTAGTTGTCCAGCTGAAGTGAAAGATCCTACATGGAAAGCCAGTCATGTTGATTGATTTGGTAACTGGGGAGGGGCAGAAAACTGATGGGTGGCAGCCACAGAGAAGATGGGAGTGGGCTTTCCCCAAATGGGGAGTCGATATGAAGTGTGCACAGAGGGAGCGTGCACCTTTTGCTCCTAACTGGAGAAAAGTGGGGTTTCATGCTTGGGGAGAGAGGGTCACTGGAGCACCCCTGATAGAAGCATTTGGTTTGACTGAGGTCTGGCTGAAGACAGAAACCAGAAGAAAGACTTAGATGGACATCGAGAGTGACACGTCAGTTTAGAGGCATGGTGAACAGATACTTTGAGCTGCCTCCTCAAGCCATGCCCATAGTTAACGTGTCCTTGTCACCACTGGGATAGTTTTCTGCAGGAGACAAGCGGCTGCAAAAGGATGTACACAGGTGCACTTGGGCATCTCTGGGACAGTATGGCTCCAACTCTAGTGTCAGAAGCATCTATATCTACTACAAACTGTAGATTGTGATTAAGAAGTTTTAGGACAGCTCAGTCCAGGTGACACATGTCCTAAGTACCTGGAAAGCAAGCTCTGGGCTGAGTCCCAGGTAAACGCCGCTTTTGGATGATGTCAGTCTGTGCAGCAGAGTACCAGGGCCTTTGAGGAAGCACCAACACAAATTGGCAAAAGCCCAGGAAGTGCTGCACCTCGTTTCTGTTCTCCACACGGGGCCAGTCTGGAGCTATAGACATCTTCATGTGGTCCCTTTCCATTTTGCCAGGTGAAAGTATGTACCTCAGAAAGAAGACAACAGTCCGGTGGAATTCACTCAAAGAGCTGAAATTGGAGCAATCTGATTTGCTGAATGTGTTCTGAGAGTTATTAAAATATACAAACACGTACTTGTCTATGGCATGTCGTGGGACGTCATTCACGACAGCCTGGAATACAGCCAGTATATTTGTTAGCCCAAAGATCAAGTACCAAGTACTCGTAGTTGCCTGTCGGGGTCTTGACCACCATCTTCTCCCTGGATGTCAAGCATTTTCAGGTCTAGCTTTGTAAAGATGGAAGCCTCCTGAAGCAGTTCAAAGGCAGAAATTGTTACCGTTGACAGTAACATCATTGAGACCTCTACAATGAATTCAAGGTCCAAGCACACCAGTCTTTTTGCCAGCAAAGAAGAAGAGCTGGCCTTGAAAGGAAGTTGCACTAGCTAAGATGTTGGTAGCACAATCATAGGGTCAAAGCAGGGGTAGAGAAGATGCCTTGCTCTTGTTGAACACCTCCTGCTAATCCAAATATTCCTTAGGAACCTTGGCGAGGTCAGGAAAACATTCCTCAGTAGATCTCTCAGTTATGGGTCTAAAAGGAACACGTTGCAACAGGTAGTCAGGAAAACACAGGGAATGGACTGGAAAATGGAGAGTGACAGATGGGCTAAAGTAGTGGAGGATGCAGGTGAAAATCATTGCCTTATTAGTGACAGCAGGAGATGATGCATTCAAGGAGTGTGGGAAACAACAGGCAAGTTTGAAGGTGGTTTAAGAAACGAGATACCTGATGTCAAACTGTGACAACGATATGATAAATTTCAGCCTCTAAACTGTTACAGGTTCAAATAATGAATAGAAAGTGGCAACTAATGACCTCAGTCTTCCAGACATAGAGTTTTTACTCCTGTACATATATATTTATACTGTAAATATTAAACTGAATTTCACCCTAATGCATACAGACCTTTGGCATTACCATGATGATAAACATGATGAATTGTTTAACCTAGTTATAGTTATAGCATGTGCATTCATTTACCTCACATACGGTCTTAATAAAATCATTCATTCATATTCCATGGTGGTGAATGTCCCAGTAGTAGCAGTACATAGTACATAGTACATGGCATTTATACAAACTCACTCAGTCATTTCCAGGTCTTAAAATCAAGTGTCATTATTTATTGAGCAAAACTAATTAAAAAATAGAGGAAGTGTGTAAGAAACTAAGTCCAACTCTTCACTATTCAGTAGCACTGTAGAACCATTATTAGAAGCTAAAAACTTGAAGTGATCACACCGTCACTCTTCCTGAAAACATTACTTCAGTTCAGTGAGATTTGAGGGCATCACTTTATTCACAGGTCTCTTAAAGACATGTCCCAGCCTTTCAGTCAGGTAGAGGTTTGGACTTTGGACTGGACTATTGCAACTCATTCATTTATTCTATTTCTTTCATTCTATGGTGTGTTTGGGATCACTGTCCTGCTTCATCAGTCAGTTTCAGTGGAGCTTTAGCTGTTGGACTCTGTGACACTCGCAAAGCCGTACATGATTGTGACTGCGAGGCGCCCAAGTGTTGTGTCTGCAGAACAAGCACAAATCATCACCCCTCTACCGCCGTGCTTCACCGTTGGCATGAACTGTGCCGTTAATCTGATGATTAGACTTTCTCTGTCCAGCGGTTGGTATTTCAGTGGACTTGTGGTTTTTTTCAGAGCTCACTTTCCAAACCTACACCATGCTGCTGTGATCTATTTAAAGAAAGAGGGCTTCCTCCTGACCAGTCTTTTTTTTTTTTTTTTTTTAACTAAATTGTGCATTCATGACCTTTTAGATTGAACATGCTGAGGCCTGTGGAGTGTGAGATGTACTGTAGCTCTTTGGATTATTGCACTGTTACTGGGGCATCCACCCCTGGCCAGTATAGCAGATATCCTGGATGCTTTCCACTTATGAGTAATCTTTCTCAGTGTCGAAAAAACCCTCAAAATTGTTTGAAAGATAAACTAATCAAGTATTTTTGATTAGCAGACCCTAACTGTTAATTGTCCTCTTAGTTCCCATGGAAACAGTAGGCCAGTTTCTGTATCGTTGTCTCACTTTCTGTTGCTTTTAACCGTTACAGGAAATTAATCTGAGGTTTCACATAGCAACCCTTCAGCTACATTTTTGTATTGTCAACTTGATGGCCTAAGATGTGATCATTAATCAGTTGTTTGTTTTTCATTTGCACTGAATTTCTCTTCAATATGACACATTCCAACAAAAAGAAAGGGAGAAAAACAAGCAGTGTAATTTCTCTCTTTGTTAAAATGCTCTTTCATTGTCAGTATGACACACACTGCTCACAGCTGCTCTTAAAGGTCTTTTTTGGTCTTTTGTTCTAATATTCAAATCTGATGGAGGGATGTCTAAGAAGTTTAAGGGCATAGTTTGGTTCAGGTATCGATTGCCTCTCCGGTATTCATTTTTCCTGAAAATTGATTTCCAAATCCATCATGATCACACTGATAGTTCTGTGTTAGGTAGATCAGAACACAAATGAACACACTTGCACACCCACAACAATAAGGCCCCAGAGCCTCATGCTTCTGCCTTAAACTGGAGTGTTTTTTGGCTGCAGCCCTTGTGGTCTTCTTCGAAGGCCCTAATTGAGAAATTAATGCAGAAAAATCAATCTCCCTAAAGTTTTATGTCCAATAGACTCCTGAAGGCTTCAAGCGAGGAACAATCAATGCTTTCCACATG
>JBAMYA010000011.1:5317758-5331563 GCA_037176975.1 Arrhamphus sclerolepis
AATCAATGCTTTCCACATGGGTGACTGCAAAAACTCCCTCATCCTTTTGTTTATGTGCTCATAGCTGGAGGTTTTCGATATATGAATTTCAATGAAATAAACATTAATGAGTTTTCCACCTTTCACACTCCCATATGATACATGATGTATATTTCAGGGTATGAAATCAAGTATTTAGTCACCGCTTAGGCTGAACTTAAGTTCTCCAGAATTGAGATGCAGTATGTGGAAATTGTGTCCTTATCGGCAACACTTTTGAGCCTGCCTTATTTACACTTCAAAATGAGGATCTTTTAGCATTCTGTGATCATCTGCAGCATTGTTGGGCAGATGAATCGGTGTGTTTTGCCCACAGGACACCAGCTTATTTAGGGCCATTTGAAAGCTCCACACATCATCATCATCAGGTCAATAAAAGCTCAACCTTGAATTCCCTGTGACACATCTGTCTTTTTTCCATCATCCAACTAGCATGAGGATGCATCGCCTTGTTAGGGCTCAAAGTAGAGAACTATGGCCACTTGAGAAAGGCTGTGGATGGGAACAGTTTTACTTCCAGCACAACTGTATTTCTCCTGCTCTGTCTGCCTTTTATTGTCAAAACCTCATGAAGAAGAAAATGGACATCTGCTTGCGGGTGCTGCATGGAGGAAAATGAGGACTATGTTCCTGTTTGTGCTCGTTAACCACCTTCCAAATTCATCATAAGCTCAGAGATCAGATCACAGTAATATTTGATCAATATTAATAAGGATAGGCAAACTCCTCCAGTAATTACCACAGTCTCTGGGCTTTGATTTCAGCCATTACTAACGCCTCTGCATCTTTAGATAAAAAAAAGCGACCCCCTTTTATTTCATAACATTAAATCCCAACATGCATCTTCTAAAAGCTCTAATAAGACAAAGATAAGATTTGCATCCCCATACAAGTGTCTTTTTCAATTGATTATGAAGCCGCCATTGATGTGCGAGAAATTGATGTTTTCCTCTGTTCTTAAGGGCGGCTAATAGAAGGGGCGGGATTCGAGGAGGAGACTTTGCTACTTTGATCTTCAATCAGTTAAAAAAAAAAAAAAAATCCCACTTCTTCTTTGTCAGACTATATTTGGTAAATAACAGTGACAATCTGCTGGGCCTACAAATGGAAAGAAGGGGAGAAGGAGAGAAAGAGAGATGTGTCAAAGCGATAAAGAGAGGTTGTGAGAGGGAGGACGGCGGGAGAAAAGGTGGTTCAATTTCTGCTGTGATAAAGTGAGATAAGACTGTAATATTGCTCTCCTGAGCACAACAAAGTTTTATGTGATGCATTATCAAGATGCAAAAATAGCTGAAGCCCTCTGGCGGGGTCACGTCACATGGACGATGACAGGAAATATTTCTTACCTTGTTTATTTTGGGCAAACCACATGTTGCACAACTGCCCTCATGTTTGTGTGAGTGACACCTCATTATGACACACACAGGAGGCTTCTAATTAAGCTCTATGAAAAACAACAGGTGGATGTGAAAAAGTAATAAATCAGTCTGTCGATACGGCTGCCAAAAGGCTGGTTGTCTTCCCTGTTTTGTAGCTTTTTGTTTTCCTCTTGATGCATCTGCAAAGAGGAATTGTTGGCAGGCGTGTACTCTGCGGCACATCGTTTCTGTCTGGCACTTTTTAATCAGATTTTGTTTGTATCCATCTAGACCCTTGGCATGAGGCAGGTTTGTATTAATGTGTTATGTGATCTAAAAATGCAGGTTCAGAGCGAAAGCAATGCCTTTTTGAAGTTCCACTAGTTTTCTTTTTTATCGTGATTATGCTCACAAGTAAGTAAGTCTGACATTTTGAGAATTTTTTTTTTTTTTTTTTTTTACATTTGTGCACATTTGAGTTCGATGAGAACACCGTCACAAACTTTAATATTTTTAGGAAGTTGCTGGAGCTAGCAAGAGTTAAAATTAACAAAGATTTTGTTTTGTCTTTTTTAAACCCACGAGCTTGTGTATGTCTAAAGATAACAAATTCGTTCTTTCAGGAATGTGGTAGGTACAGGATAGAGTGAAAAGGAAATACTATAATAGTATTTATAGTATTACATAATAATAATATCAACTTGCAAACAAAAACAAAACAGCTAAAGACACAACAGAGGCAGGTATTACAAAAACAAGGAGAGAGGCAGGGAACAGGTCTTCACAGTGCACCAGGAAAAAGTACGCAAATTTACCACAAAGCCGAGGATGTGGCACCTAACAATGAAAAGCTTTGAGCATGAATTCTCAGGGAGGTAATTAATAATGTGATGCAGGTGAGGCAGTAAGAAAACACAGACAGGAAATGAAACTAAACAGAATACACATAGAAGCGAGTTCTATAAAATAAAAAATAAACCTTGAGAAAGCCAAAATGCAGAAGAAAAAAAAGACATTTCCACACAAAAAAAAGAAACTCAACAAGAAACTACAACAAGAAATGACTAAAGACAGAAAAGAAGCTTTACAAAGATGACAAACAGTCGAAAACCAACGTGTAGAAATCATAAAAAAAATCTACTCAGGACAGAACAGTGAGAAAGTGGTCAGGACCGTCAGTCAAAGCCTCACAGGGGCATTGTGGGTTTACATCTGAACTCTTTCTAGTTTTGAGATCACAGATCACTATCCATCAGTCTTAATTTGACTGCTTTTTTTTTATAAAGACAGCAGTCAAATCAAATATTTCAAACTGCTGAAGGAGCCCTATAGGTTGTTAAAGAATATATTTGGGTAAGAGGAAAGCCCCCTCAAAACCCTTCAGCTGTTTTCAACTTCTCTTTTGAGGGATTTTCATGCTCACCTCCACTTGTTGCAAACAGTATCTAGCCATTTAAGATAGTGTAAACTGTATGCATGTGTACACGTGGGTGACATATGAAAGGAAAACGTGATTCTTTGACCCTCTCTTTGGGCACCATTATGCTGACATTCCTACTCTCTCCACAGATGCTGCACAAGACATCCCAAAAATGATTTAATGAGTATGGAAATAATGCCAGTAATATCCTATGACCTATGCGTTCATCAGATCTCAACCTATCTGAACAATTATGTGAGATTTTAGACCGACTTGATCAGTCGTCTCCCACCATCATCAAAGTGAGAACATTTCTTTTGGAAAAATTGTGTCCCATTACTCCAGTACAGTTTCAGAGAATTGCACATACAGCGTCACAGTCCTTTGAAGCTGTTCTATTGGCAGAGGGTGGCCAAATACCTTATTAGGACACTTAAATTAGTATTTTCTTTAATTTGCTGCCTATACACTGAAAGTTTTATGTGCATATGTTATATTAAAATTGGATTAAAAAAAGGGAAAGAAAATATTTCTAGTGAAAAAAAAACAAAACAAAACAAGCAAAAAACAATAAACCAAAACAAAATTAGAGAGATAAAATGTGAGAAATAGTACTAGGTTGAATTACAAAGGATTGAGCTGATTAAAAGAAAAGCCCACAGTGTAGTTAAAAAGAAGATGATGCGGGAGGCAGGAGCTGCGATGTGGTTAGCTGGATGGACGGAGAGCTGGAGATGTAGCCAGAAACTGAGGGAGCTCAGTGGGAGGCTGTGGAGAGGCTCCAGGCAGGAGAGAGTGTGGGCAAGGACTCAGTACCCCCAGTAATCCCCCACGGACACCAGTGAAAAGACTAATATGCCTTCAACTCATGCAAAACACTCATTTACAAATGTTTACATCCTTTAAGGAACAAAAAAGGCAATTCTTCTGTATAATATCAGCTGGTATAAAAAGAAAAGAAAAAAAAAAGAGCATAATAAAGCTGAGAAGGGTCACAGTTAATGATTAAAGTTACTTTTCATGTGGTCTACACAATGCTGTCTAGGCCACATGATCTTTATTTGACTGAAAAAATCTTAGAATAGCTGATTAAGAACAGTTAATCACAGCAATTTGAAAATCATCAACCTTAAAAGTAAAATTGTGTGGTTTCAAAAACCTGGCAGAAGATGCAATGCATATTTCTGTTTGTAATGATCTTGTATCTTCATGCATTCATTACAATATTTTTTAAGCTTTTTTTAAATTTATTTTTTAAATGGAGATTATGTGCATGTTTATTTCCAAATAACGGGACCATATGACCTCACCACAGTGTAATTGCGGTGTTATATTGATTATATAATTTGCAAGTGATTCATGAATATGGATTGAAAGGAAAGGCTAAAGCATGAACAGCATGTAAGTCAGAAGGCACAGCACAGATAAGTCTGGCTTCATTCCCTCCTTAAACTCAGAGGATAGAAGGTCTCGAATGTGGCAAAGTGCTGCTGCAGCTGAAAAGCTCTGGTGAGGACTGAGGGCTTCATGTAGTTGTTACCGGCTCACTGAAGCCTCTGACCCAGCGACCACCAGCCTCTCAAAAGTAACTCAAGCCAAAAGTGAACATAAGAGGCTCTTTCTTCCAGCCCTGTTAAAGTCTGCATCCATAAAAAGCTCTGCTGCTTCCCTCAGTCTAAATACGGCCGATTCCAGCCAAAACTCTTCAGTAAAATCCACACAAGCAGTCCCTGTCCTGAAATATGTGTTATAAGGAGCAACGATGGCTTGATAAATGTTTGTTCTGCGGCAGAACTAATTACTCTTTACCATCGTCACACTTTAAAATGATGCTACTTTCATTATATTTGCATCTTCCCTGTGTTGCTTAAATTCAAAGAGCAGCAAGCTGACAAAGAAAGTGTAAAAAGTAACTTCTCCACAATTCTCAGGAAATAAAAATCTCAGGACTGTTGCTCTCCGACTCCTCCAGGTCCATTAGTGGCCCCCGTACCCCACCACGACAGGAGAGGGAAAACCTGTGTCACAAAGTCTGTTTTCTAGCCAAGCCTCATCAGCATATTTGAATAATACATTTGTGCTTATAAGCATATTAAATGGAATGTGGCTATGCGTCATTTGAAGGCAGAGATTAGACCTTCCCAGTTAATTATAAAGATGTCAAGTGTCAGCGGATGAACCCACGCCCTCAGGTCACCCCCTTTAGTTTGGTGATTATATGCACAAACTATAGATAAAGTGTCATCATACAGTCTATTAAGGTGCTGTAGCTTAAAGAGAGGCTTCCCCTCGTCTTTATTACCATGCAGGATCTGTCAGGAGAAGAAAACGAGTCCACGCACTCCTAATGGCTTCTCAAACAGCTACTATGCTCGGACTTATATTTTCCTCACATACTTCGGAACAAAGATTAAACTTAAGTGATGTTAACTTGCTAAATTAGCTGGCTTAGGCCTTTACGTTTATACAATCTTCTGAGGTAACGTGTCCTTGGCAGAGACGATAGTGAGGCTGGATGAGTGCAGGCGTGCGCTTGAGCTTGTTTTGGTCATTACTGCACTATTAAGAACAGCTCACGGGGGCAGCCTTGTGGAAAGCAGCGTGGGCCTGAGAGAGCACCTTGGGTTCACCTTGACAGGACCACCAGTCAAACGAGGCAGCCTTCTCTGTGTTCCTGTCAATCTGATTCCCCCTCTGAAGTTCATTTAAAGAGAGGAGCAGCGGCTCACTAGCTCCTAAAAAGTAAGAGGGGCTCATATTATCAGTCCTCAGAGAGAGCAGGGCAGCAGTCTGATGTGCTCTTTCAACTGTACTAAACTGTCTGTACCGCAGCTCAGCTCACTGACTGACTAGACACATATGTGAGCACGCACACATGCATGCATACACACACACACACACACACACACACACACACACACACAAACAGCAGTAGCTCTGTAGGCTGATTGGAAAACAGAGAGGAAGAGAAAGAGCAGAAAGTGAAGGAGGATAATCAGAAAGATGAGAGGAACTGATTTGCATGTGGAAATGGAGATGTAAAGAAACAAAAAGATTAATGGAATAAGGATGAGATTAAATCTAGGAGAGCCCGGCTGGTGTGAGTGTGTAAGATAGCAGGGAGGGAGGGGAGAGCAGGGTGTGAAAACAAGAGAGATAGAGTGGAACGGTATATTTTCAACAGAAGGTATATTGCAATTCGCTTTTCTGATTGTAGAAGTACAGTAGGGGGGCTGCATGAGTTTGTTGTGGTTTGGGGGAGCTGACACAACATCCACTGTTTGCACCGCCAGGCATTTCCCCAGCACACACACACGTACAACATGAGAGCCTCAGCCGAGCCTTCCCAACTTCCTCAATATTTCATGGCTTGAGCCGACGCTGACTAACTCAAGGCCATGCGAGCAAGGCTCCTTAACCAACCAAAGCGCTCACAATCTAGCGGTTTTCCCACTTGCCAATATCCACATTCATGGAAACAATACCATTTAGCTGCACTTCCCAGAAATCAGCTAATACAAAGAATAACACAGTGCATCCCAGGTGAGTGAAGTAAAAGTAAATGATTTTTGGTTCTCGGTTTCTTTTATTACCAAAGGGGGGGAAGAGGGGTGATGAAGCGTAACGATGCATGTGAAAATAAATAAATAAATAAATAAGTATCCCTGCCAGCATCTTAGGGGTCTAACATCGGAAAAAAGTTCTTGAGCTTCAACTTGCTTTTCAGCGATTACATGAAGTGGCCTTACTTGACCTTTTCTCCAAGTTTTTGTGGCAGTGTTCTTGTCTGATCTCTGATGGTGCTCTTTGAAACGTTACTGCAGTGAGCAGAGAACGGCTAAGCCACTTTGGATTTCCAGAGACCGACTGTATATACAGTATACGTACACTCATATATACAATGTTTACATAATGCCAAAGTTAGTCATGTATGTGACTTCAGTGTTGTTGAACTACGCACTAACTTGTAAACAAATTGTGGAGGTTAATGGTGAAATATGTCAACGCTCCTTCCACTTCAGCTGGGTACAAGCACATAAGATGGATTACATATTTTCCATTTTGTTTTAGTTTTGGACGCCTGAGTTTACAGCTAGACAATATGTGTATAAGTGACTACGACTGAATTCCACCGTCTTTATATGGTACTTTGTGATAGAGCGTATCACTCTGTGCCACAGAATATAGAATTTAGTACAAAACTGAGTTCTTTCTTCACATTTTGGCTACAAACTCTCAGTAAGATCAGTTTGCCTTGTCATTGAACTGTTTAAAAATATCATCAGGATTATTGCTTAAGACCCAGTTTGGGACTGGAAAGTAGACAGTTCAACATGAGAATGCACCAAATGACAGAAAGACGGCTGCACCGTACTGGATGTCTAGTAGGTGAAGGTGTCAGTTTATTCCCTCAACAAGATACTGCAACGCTGAGCATTAAGGCCATCGAGGGCGTGTGCAGATACTGTGAGAAATGAAAAACCAGATTCAGATTTTGCCCTGATATTTGTTTCTCAGTCTTGCCAGAGTGAATATTGAACCATCAAACACTCCAGTTTTCGCCACTCTGCCTTGTTTTGTCTGGATTTTCTTCGAGCCGAGTGTCATTGGAGAGTAAACTATGTGTATGCTTTCAGTCCTTTGTATTTTTTCCCTCCGCCTCCCTTTTCTCTCTATCTTGCCGGATGTGTGCGAGAGAGCCAGTGTGCGCCTGTGTGTGTGTGTGTGTGTGTGTGTGTGTAGCAAGAAAGTGGCATTGTTAGCTACATGTCTGTGTCATTAAACATTAAGAACAAGCTTTGAATCTTAGTATGCCACTTTTAAATAAGTTGCACAATCCATTTCAAGATATTGAAAGTTTAAAAGCTTTCCGTTTAAACACTAAGACAGAAAAGAGAGGGAGTAAGTTGTCTTTAGATTAGTCAGCAATCATTACTCAACTTGGAGATTAATGACCCGATGCCCAGACCATGTCCTCTCCTGGAGTCACTTAGACATTTTATATGTGAAGAGTCACAGAAATAATCTGAGCAGTAAAAAGACAATACAACAAAGTTGTTGGCATATGTAGGATAACAGGGGATATTGTAAGATTCAGTTAAGCACGTCAGTCATTCAGACTATGCAGAAGCCATGACAGAAGGCATAACTTTTTATTCATCATAATTTCCTTAAAAAATAGTAGCTAACAGCCAGTAAACATAGTGACTGGGTTAGGTCTGTCTATGGCAAAGAAAATTGAACTACCTGCACTTCTAAAAGTTTATTTTAAAAAAACAAAGCATAAACAGCAGATTTACTTGAGGTCTCTCATGTTTCCAACATCTATGCTATCCTAACCTTTCCTTTTTTCTTGTTTTTTGATCAGTTACAGCAAGATTATAGTATTTTTATACAAGAAATTAGAGAAAGCCATCCTTAAATGTGCAGTAATAGTCAAAAGCTTCCAAACTTTTGCGTGATAGACTTCTGGAACGTGAACGCTACTTAAACCATTTCCACTCTAATTTGAATGCAGGGTTGTATAAAAACAAATCTGATATCGCTGTATAACCATGAACATGAGCTGAACTTTAAAATACCTTGCTTTTCACATACTTGTCTTCAAGCAGAAAGCCACTAAACAAATAGCTGCTGCAGTTGCTGTGCTTGAAAAGCAGAAATTTTATTGGTGTAGATGCTATGAGGAGCCTTTTAGGAACCCAAAACATCCCAAGCTCCTTTTAGGACCACCCCCCTGACTTTGAGTAGCTGTCCCACTAAGTGACGTCCCTTCTTGTTTTGCTCTCTCGCTGTGTTTACAGACCGCCAACAGCATGCTGTGGTTTATTTTTAACCTGTCACGTAACCCTGGGGCTCAGAAGAAGCTGCTGAAGGAAATCAGAGAGGTCGTACCTCCCGGCCAGGACCCTTGTGGAGAGCACATTAAGAGCATGCCCTATCTCAAAGCCTGTCTCAAGGAGTCTATGAGGTACTGTACAACAACAACTTATTGCACTATGAGCAGTGGTGAAATTTCTAAAACACAGTTCAGAGTTGGAACATTAGTGATAACTCGATACGTGTTTTGTTTTGTTTTTGTAGTAAAGATCCAGATGCAATAATTGTGTCACGCAAAAAGTTGTGTAAAATGACTCAGTAAAACAAGTTTTACTTTTTTAAAGTGCTTTTTAGATGCAGGCTATTCATGCATCGCATGAATCAATATGAAATTAGTCAAAGACATATATGACACACATTTTTATCTATCTTTTATCAGTCATCAGCTTCAAATCAGGCTCACTGGCAGGATTGTGACTCCCACCAGTGCCAGGGAGATTAAGAGGGAAAACTCACACACATGACTGCCTCAATAACAAGTTTCATGCAATATGGTGGCATGACTGCTGACAACCCAGCTTAAAGTCTACCATGTGGTCACCTTCATATTGTTCCCTTGCCCTTATAAAGTCCACTTTCTCCCGTCTTCTCACGCAGTCACAAGAGTTCTTGATCATGTTATTTAAGGGCAGCGTCATGAGCACAGTGCAGGGAATGTAAACGGCCACTGGCTGGAAGTTATGTCTCACCTCATTTAGCACCGTGTATGTCTGGCTCCTGTTAAACAGCTTTAAAATATGTGTCATGCTATACTGATGTTATATTTCCATGTGTATTTTTTGTAATGATTGCAGGTTGTCTCCATCAGTACCATTCACCAGCAGGACCCTGGACAAAGACACTGTGTTGGGAGATTATGCCATTCCCAAAGGGGTAAGTGGCTTACTTCTTAGTACACCTGGCATTTGGAGATTACATTCTTCTGGAAGTGTACATTTTGCTGGTTTTTGAAATATGCTTTTAAAAAAAATCCTACTCACATACGGTATAAAATCTGCATGGGGCATGGGCCACTCGGCCACAAAGTGTCCACTGCTCTTTATCCTCATAACTTTCAGCATTATATATTTAATTCATCTTTGAAATTGTGAAAATACTGCCACTAAAATAAACAATTATAAGTATATGAACATTTTCTCTATTTGCAGACAGTATTAATGATTAACAGCCATGCTCTGGGCTCCAATGAGGAGTACTTTGATGATGGAAAGCAGTTCAAACCAGAGCGCTGGCTGAGGGAGAACATCACCATCAACCCCTTCGCTTATGTTCCCTTTGGTATTGGGAAGAGAATGTGTATCGGACGACGGCTGGCGGAGCTGCAGCTGCAGCTGGCAATGTGCTGGGTACGATTTCTGAGAAACCATTGTATGAGGGGTTAATTCAAAACAAGATTCCAGTCTTTGCAGAACCTGATGTTTTCTTTTCTTTCAGTTGGTTAGAGACTATGAGATCGTGGCGACCGATAATGAACCGCTTGATGTGATTCACTCTGGGCTGTTGGTTCCCAACAGGGAACTGCCAGTCGCCTTCATCAAGAGATGAGGTAAAAGAAAACTCCAGTCAAAACTGTTATAAGAGGTTTAATTTCATACCTTTGTGGAACATATAAAGTATCTAAAAGCAGCTACTTATCTTAGATTTGGAAGAAAAAAAAAACAACAACAGTGATTTGGGGATGACTAGTTTATGAGGTACTAAAGCTCAGAAACTTAATCTCAAGTAAAAAGGAGATGAATTTGAAGAATAGTTTCTGATAGATAATTTCTTAGCTCTGACTAGCTGACAGTGAAGACAGTAGAAATAAAGGACTCTATATTAAAGATGAATGTGGTCACCAATTCTGAAAATTGCTTCCAATGAGAAAGCACAATACCTCTGATGGCCACTAGATGGCTACTAGTAAACTACAGCTGTTTTTGAAGCTGCACACTATTTACTGGAGTGTAGTGAGTTTGAGAGATGGATTTTTACAGTTTTCAGAAAGTACCCTGATGGGTTTGCTACTCCTGGTAAAGTTTCCAGGGTCCAACTGATCAGTCAACCTCGTGTACTATTTCCCATGATGACTACAATAGGAGCTGGTTAGAGGATTTTGAAAGAAGTTCCATATGGATGTAGATATAAAGTCTTGAAGAGTGATATCTGTCTTTATGCCCAATTCTAAAAAAGAAGAAGAAGAAGAATATTCCAACATTTTTTTGTTTGTTTTTTTCCTCCAGAATTTTGAAGAACATCATTAATGATTTCTTTTCTCCCCCTTGTCTTTCAGTCTTCCCGTTCAAGTCTTCTAGATGAAGAGAAAAACCTTACCTCTGTGGACACCTCCCTGATGGTCCTGTGACTCCCTGCGTTGCTGCTCTGTACATAAAAAATAAATAATTGTACCATAAATACCTCAAGCTTATTTAAAACTAATGTCTATTATTGTTAAAGACCAAAACACCAGTTGTGATGTACAAATGAGATGTACCAAGGCAGCTGTCTTTAAACTTTTGATCTCAGACGTGTAGAATGTAGACACTGAACTATTACTTTATACTATTCCTTGTTTAAAATGTGCATTTTTCATTGTGTATATAATGTGCAATTAAAACTGTATTGTATTGATGTACAGTATTTGTAAAAACATATTTTATTCACATAAATAAATGCATTGCTAATGTATCAAAGCCACAGAAAATCTGTGTTTGTTTGTTTCCATCTTACTGAGAGGAATCAAGCCTCGGGGTCTCTGGATGCCCGACTGAACTGAATATTCATTCTAAATCTTTTATTTATTTATTTATTTTTATTTCATGAACACAATTTAACTAAAATTTACAGGATAAGTAGCAAGATCTGATATTATAAAGATATTATTTTACAAAATAAGCAAACAAATTGCATCTTATACTCAGCAAGTAAAATGTTTCTTTATTTTTTCTTAATTGTGTATATGGTGTTCGCTGTTTGCTGAACCTCCTTGGAGTAACCTTTTATATGCATAAATTCTTTCAGAAAATATCACCTGATCTTCTCTAAGTCACAATAATAAAAAAAAACGTGTTGTGGTTAAGGTAAAAACATGCCAGCAAGGTTTCATTAAAAATATTCATTAAAAACCAAACAGTCTTGGAAGAAAAAAAACGAAGTGAACTTGTAGAGTTAGTAGCTGGTCAACCCTGTCAGCAATGGCCTCAAGCAAATGATTTGGTATCACCTCATCAGACCTTCACAACAATCAGCAGAAATTTTTGACCCTTCCTTTTTGATCATTTATAGATGTGCTTCAGCTCAGACACATTTGTAGCATGTCAGGTACGGTTGGGACTTTTTGAGGTTGTTCGATGGGATCAAGGTCTTGACTGTGACTGAGCTGAAAGATGGATTTTCTTTTGTGAAGGTCACTGTCCTGCTGCATCGAGGCCCCACTTCTATACTTTTGCTGAGGTAGCAAAGAAGGCTCGAATCATGATACTCCCTCCACCATACTTCACCACTGGTATAATGCCGCAGTGTTGTTGGTGAGCTGTTCCCCACTGGCACTGCTGGGTATTCTTCCCTCAGAATCCCACTTGAGTTTCAGTCCACAAATGTTTTTTCTCAGCACTGTTGTGGATTGCCTTATGGTTTTTGGTATATTTCAGCTTCAGGCGTGCAGTAATGTGCAGCAGCTTCCTCTGTGCTCCATGGTGGTCTATCATGGATATCCTGACAGTTCTGACTGGTGCATGGTAGAGACATGAATACAGACTTTCCAGTTCCAGTGATGTTTTCAAACCTCTACCTCTTTGTTGTTGTTTCGTAACCTCGTGGAGATAAAATATTAGCCACAGTATCAAACTGTTAGGACGGTTTGCTATAACTGCAACTTACTGACGGATGCCTAATAAAACACTTTGAATATAACTGGGATACCTGCCTTATGCAGATCAACTACTCCTGATTGTGCATCTTCAGATAGGCTATTTCCTTTTTTGCATGCAAATTTCACACCAGCATGAGCTTGTTATGCACATCAAACTTGAAATGTTTAAATGTCTTTTATCAATCAATGTAATTACAAACAAAGCATCATCGACTCAACTTGACTCCAGGTTGGTAAACTATTGCTTCAATTTAGCTTTTATTGAAATATTTAGTCTATGAGATGACTTTCTTCATGCGTAGTAGTTGTATAGTTGTAGAAAGACCTCCAGCACGACATACTTTATTAACTATTGCCCTGGAAATTTGCTATAATTTCAAAGTAATAATTTCTACATAGACACTATGTGGGAAAAAGTTACTTTTGGAGCTTTTTTAACACTTAGAGCACCTTCTCTGAAATAGTTGAAACAAGCTCACAAACCCACGATTCCAAGATCAGTGCTCTGACCACTGAGTCACAGAGTCTTCCTAATATGAATTTCATCTGTATAATCTAACCTCACGTCATAATGAGCGTGGGTCAGTGTAACTGTACTCAACTAATCCGACAATCTGGAAATCCTGTTACACAATGTAGTCTGCTGTTCCTGTCTGCTGAAGTTAAGAGGGTGCATTGTGCTGCTGAGAACTTAAGTTGTGAGGTCAAGAGCTTGAACGTCTTGTTGCTATATTTGAAATGAAAAGTAAAACCGAGCTGAATAATAAAGACATGACGAGGGGGAGTAGTAGAAAAGCTCTGGATTTCAGGGCTTATCGTCTTAAACAATTGAAAGAATTAAAAGATATGAAAACATGACTGACCCAAGTGGAGCCACGCATAGAGTTACATTTGAAAGTGAAAATATGACATTTACTGAAGCATTTACTGGACTTCTAAGAAACTACTAAATACATTCATTTGACAATTTTCCTTGATATATTTACATTTTTCTGACGTGATTTTCAAATCACTATCCATAATAACTGGTGGTAATGGCTGATTAATCCAGTGACTCAGATGAAAAATGTAACATCCTTTACTGCTGCAGAAGAAGCCAGTGAATGAGGCAGTGTTGTACTCAGAGGACTGTCTCACATTTGTCGTGCTGAAATCTCCCCCGCGGTAGTTGCAAATCAATTCACAGCTTAATTGAAATAATCACTCACTTGACTCACGTGTGACTTACAGTAAACACTCATGTGTGGCCTTAGATGGC
>JBAMYA010000011.1:5337655-5354654 GCA_037176975.1 Arrhamphus sclerolepis
CCCCCCCCCCCCCCCCCCCCCCCCCCCCCCCCCCCCCCCCCCCCCCCCCCCCCCCCCCCCGCCTAGCCTTGTAATGGAAAAAAGAATAAACAGAGAAATAGGAAAGGAAGAATCTTGTGAGTTGCCTTTAAAAATGAATGAGAAAATGGGTAATCCCAGAGTCGCAGCATGAAAAGTGGAAAAATCAATAAGACCTCTCAGTTCACTTGGGCCCTCACAAGTCCTTGAGATGAACAAAAAGTTGTGCATTTTGTTGCCACATCCATATGTCTCAATAGAGAAGTGTGTGTTTGTGTGTTTTGCTTCCTGCTTTGTGCCTGCAAGGCTGCTTTTTATGAACAGGATGTGTAGAACGTATTTCAAGGAGAGCTTGCTTCATAATTTGGCGCTTGAGTAGATTATGTGAGTAAACTTGCTTCAACAAGCACTGAGCTTGATCCAGTTAGTACAAGACTGGATATTTAGCTTGGCTTTAAAGTCCATCTTTAAATGGCAAACATGAAAAGAAAAAAGAAAAAAAACAGGATTCTCTCATGTGCTACAGGATGCAAGTGTGGCATTATTTTTTTCTGAGCTGGGAGGCTATAACAAGACATCACACAGGTTCTGTAACCTTTGGACTCTTGATTCAATTGACCCCCACAGACCAGCTGCAGCAGGCCCCCCTCATAAGAATCCAATTTTACTTCCTGGCCAACATGGGGAAACTGACCAGAGAGCTCTGGGATTGGTTACCTTCTGATGAATATTTAATTGCCACCAATCATTGGAGGCAGAGGTTGCTTAGCTGGAGGGGGGAGTAGGTTGCCCTTTTCTTCCAGACAATGCAAACACAAATCTTTAAGTTCCTCTCATCCAGACACCCTTCCATCCTCTTACATATCCAGAAACAGAGGATGCCTCGTGGCTAGCTAGTACACCTTCTCAACGGATCCATGCAACCATCCATCCCATCCCCACTCATCCACCCTACTCCTCTGCGCTCTCATGTAAAGTGATGCCCACCTCCCCCTCCCCAGTTCATTAGCGAGCTCCTCAGTAGCCTGTCATGGTGGATGTGCTCCATCAAAGCTGATCGACTCCCCGTTTTTCCAGAAAGATGTCGCGGGTTATCACTGCACGCTCAGATCTCCAGCTACGGGAGGAGCGTGACTGGCAGGCCGTCTTTTGAAGACAGTGATTCCTCCACTGATGCCTCCCAGTTGGAAATTTAGAATCGTGTCTGCTAAGAAACCATATGCAAAGTAAATTACTGTACAGGGGTGAGCCCAACTAAACCCTCCTCTCTTAGAACGTCCAGGCCACTCAGTGCCTCCTGGGCAACCTGGCCCCTTTTTGCTCTCCTCCTTACTTTTCACGTTCTATCTTCTATCATTTGTGTTTTAAAATGGACAGCCAGCTAAGGAGAAGCTTTACAAGACTAAACCCAGCCCAACATTAGAAACCTATTTTTTTATGTTAAAGATTTACACTAAATAACACTACAATATTAAAAATATGTGTGAAGTAAAGATTTTGACTAAAAGGGCAAAGGGCATACAAACACAATGCACAAAGAAGCAGAGAGGCAAGTGGTACGCCATCAACAGTTCCAATTTCTTCATCTCCACATTATCATGCAAATGGCATTACTGGTTACAACTTGATGTCTTTGTAGTGGTAAAGTGTTAATTTCAGTTCAAAGGTTGTGGCAGTACTCTGCAGGGAGCTAGATAGAAGGTATGATGGATATGAGAGATGAGCAGGAAGGAAGTGGGGGTTGGTGGATGCTGCTAAGTGGTCTGGTTGACTCTGAGCTGGTTATTTGCGCTTCTGATTTCAAGGCATCTTCAAGTAAAGGCTAGCTGTGCCTTGGTGCTGATGTTAAGTTTCTGTCAGCGTTTTTTTTGTTGTTGTTGTTTGTTTTTTAACAACATGCTTTTTTTCCAGAGGCGCCAGTCACCAAGCATCGCAAGCAAGTTTAATTCAATTTATGACACAATATCTTGGTCTACAATTAGGAACTGCTTTAATCACAGATGTTAAACAACACAGTAACTGACAGAGATCACACAAGCCAATTTTGGTGCAAAATAAAGACTGACTGGCCCACCTGAAGACAACAAGATGAACCAATTACAGGGAAAATTAGTCACATGAATGAAACACGTGGGCTGCAACATACATGGACAATCCAACATTTCCCCTTTCTCCAAGCACTCTGGCTCCATCTCAACCAGAGTGGGACAACATCACTTACACACAAGCACACACACACATTCATGTATAGATGCCTGCAGACCCTGTGGCTTCCTGAAATAATGGGGGACATTGTCATTTCATTGTAAGCACAAACACCAATAAAATGGTTGATGGCGCTGATGGGGCGAAAGAAAAGTCAGATAAAGGGCTGATGAGAGAAAAAGAGCCATTCTGCTGGGACTGGTGGCGTGTACAAATGGAGAACATGGCTCCTTTTTTAACAGCCATACACTAGATTGTGTGTGCGTGTCCTCTTAATGGGGCACCATACGTGCAGCGTTGTGCTTTCACTGAATCAAACAGAAGAATACTCATTGTAGTTCTCAAACAGTGCCATTGTGTTTGTTTGTTTTTTTTCTCCTGGCTAGCTGTTGTTGCAGGGCCTCCTTTAATATACATGTGTTCGTGCATGTGTGTGTGGCGGATGACGGCATGTGGACACTCCTGAAGATGAAGCGCCCACCCTCCCGTTGCGATCCCACCACTGGCGCCGTTTATCCAGTTTAAGGCCCGCCCCACACAGGAACACACACTGCTCAAACAACGCCTGTCACAATCCCTTGTTGTCTTAAATGGCAGACAAACATCTGGCTTTTTGTAATGGTGGTGCATCACAGAGGCTCCTTGTTGAAGAGCCTTCCTTTTATACATTTCTTTTTTGTAAACCTTGCAGAAAGGACCAAGGAGTGTAGAAACGTGTGCTGAGCTGGGTGCAGGACCATGTTATGGAGACTGCCTGACGCAAGGTGGAGGTTAGCAATACGTAACATAATTTACACAATTATTTACATGTAAAATACAGCAGAACTACTAACTGTTTTTGTGTGACAACAAATAGAACTTGAATGGAAAATTTACAGCTCTCACAGGGAATCCAGACTGAAGATGCGTGTGGAAAAACAAGAATAGGGACACCAAAAGATTAAATCATTTCAAAGGCAAATGGGAGAAAGCATAAACAGCTTCAAAATGACTTTTCAGACATCAAATAATTAATCGCTCCTCTGTCTTCATCACCCCCTCCTCGTTTTCTCCTCTGGTGTCGGTATGGAAGACATAGCTCCAGTCATTTAAGGAGGGTTAACACCCTACTAAATTAAATATTAAAAGGTGTCTGTACCTGCTGCTATTGTTGCCCCTTGGAATAAGATATAACCTATTTTTGACAAGTTTTCATTCTCAGCCTTCTGCAGTGAGACGTTTGTCGGAAACTAAATCAGCAAATTTAGGGAGTAGTAGTGGGTTGTATGTAGGTATGGGAGGAACGGGGGGGGGCACTGATGAATAATCTATTTCATATTCCGATGACACACACTGCTCACAGGGAGAGAAAGAAAGGGATGGTGAAAGAAAGTGAGGGGCAGGTAGAAAAAGAGAGGCTGCATGGAGAAGGGCATGACAAAAGTGAGGGGAAAAGTGAGGGAAGAGGACAAAAGGAGGGGAAAAAAAGGAGAAAAGGAGGCAGAGGGGAGATGATAGCCAACATTTGCCATGTTATCACATGACAGTGTTTAAATAATAAAACAAAACGTGGGCTCTAAACAATTCGTTATCTCCCCACCTCCATGCATCATCCTTTTCTCAGCCCCCCCACCCTGCTTTTCCTCGCTTTTAAAAACTTGTTTTAATGCCATATCTTAATGAACATAATAGCTTGGCAGTAATAATGAAAAGAAAATAAAAACATCTAAAAACGCTGAGGGGCCCCCGAGTTGTCGCCAGCGCTCAATTATTTCCTTGTCAAGTGGGTCTGTTTTTAATGAGGCCCTGTGGGACTGACGTCTGTCAGTCAGCCCTGACTTTTTGACACCATTACAACTTCAAATAGAAGCCGCCGCCACGCTGCCTTCCACCGCTCGCTCGCTAGCTACCGCTCCGCTCATCTGACAGGCAGGGAGGGAGGAAGGGGAGGACAGGGAGGAGGAGAAAAAGGTGGCAGGAGAGGTAGAGAAAAAGGAGAAGTGGGAGGGATGGGGAGGCAGAGAAAGACAGAGGCACAGAGAAGAGAATACTTCAGCACCAACTGTAGGCAGGCTGCACGTGAAGGCAGACACACACAGCGCACTTTGACTGGGTGAAAGCGCCGTCACTGAGGGTCATTACCAGATGAGGTTTGTCAAACTGCCAGGGAATGACCCCCCCTCCTCCTCCCGATATGTCCTTCCTCGTTCACTTCCTTCCTTTTCTTCCTTCACTTTTTCATTATTCCTTGACTGTAATGATAAGTCTTGGTGGGTCGGCCCCGCATGGGACAGTCAGAGGCACACTATTTTGTTGGCCATTAATTTGAGGCTTTGAAGCCGACGACGGCGCTGCGGCTGGAGAGGGCCTGTGAAATGGTGGCCGACAGGGGAGGTACTTTGGAAGTGTGTTCGTGCTTGCGCTTGTGTATGTGTGTTTGTGGGGCGGGAGGGGACGACTCCCCTGTACCATCGAAAATGAAGACTATGGCCTTGAAACAGAATAGCAAATGTGCTCAGTGGGAACCGACACACCAACCACATGAGACACATGCGCACTACAGTGCTCTACTGCGTGTGTGTGTTTCTGTCACACAGAGCATTACTATCCAAGCCATGCTATATCTAAACTTCAAATAAAAAATAATAAAAAAAAAAAAAATACTCTCCAAATATGCTCTTAAATTTAGATCCAATACTCCCTGAAGAATTACACAGCGGTCCAACACCTTCAAGTGTATCATAATGTCAGTCTGCATACAGGCAAACATAGAAACGGGGGCTGTCTCACAATCTTCAGAGCATGACACAGAAAATATAGAACAAATATTACAAGTTCTAAAACAAGTTAGATACATTTATAGAGGGGAAAAAAAAACTAGAAATCCACATACTTCAATTGGTCCTGCTGAGCAGTCAGCATCAGTCAACACAACAAAATGCAATTATAGTTAACAAACATTATCATAAAATGTACACTTCTAGCATATACATTTTAATTGAAAGCTGTATTTATAAATAAACAGAAAATGAATCACTTGCATTGAAAACCAAAAAGCTATACATGATGTCCATATATAATGTTAATACAAACAGTATGGTGACTGTAATTTTCACAATGACAGTTAAGAAGTCAATAGGAATGAGTTATGATGAGTGTTTGAGGAGTGCAAGGTAACAAAAGTGGATATTGAAGTTGGGAATCGAATGTCCAAATAAACTTTTCAATGTATTCTGTTGGCCAAGGTTTGAGTCAGATCCCTATTGCCTTAAAAAGGTACAATACTTTATTTAAATCTCCATATTCTCTTAAAAAACCTATATTTGTTCCTCAATTCAGATGCTGCAAAGAGGCAGCATCCCCTTAATAAAACAAACAATACTTTCATCTTAACTGAACAAACCAATGTTGAACTGACCTCAACCTTTTTATGTGCATACTCTCTTTTCGAGGCAGCACCATGTGTCTATTTTGGGCCCCGCTGGACTTTTAAAGCGGCAGCGTGAACAGCATATCTTATCTGAAGGCACTGTCCTCTGCTGTGTGGGGGCTACATGAAGAACAGCTGAATCATTTAGTTACAGAAGCTCGCATATACTTCAGTATTCACGTCTCCTTTTGGTGTCAGTAACTGTGCAAGCCCCCCAGCCCATGACTGTCACTCATGCAAACATAGATGTGAAGAACTCGGTTACTCTTTCTTTCATGCACGCAAATACACCTTGAAAGACACTTAGCCCCCCTCCATTATAGGGAAAAAATGCACACAGCAAAATCAGCTTTGAGTTACAAAAAAAATAAAATAAAGAAATGACCTGCCTGTGTTCACCTGGGGACACGACGGGCTGCTAATCTACACTGGGGACAACATCAAGTTTCAACTTCCAATTTTACCCCTGGAGATGTAAGAATGTGCCTGACGGAGAGATAACTAAACTAAAAGAAGGAAAAAAAGAGAGAAAAGAAGGAGAAAGGGAAGTGCAAAGTGGGGAAAAAGAAGAGATGGAAAGAAAGAGAAAGAAAGAGCAAAGGAGAGTGAAATGGGGGGGAAAAAAAGCTCCCTGTCAGGCTTTGGAAACAGTGATTCATGAGGACCATTTGTCCTAATTACAGTAGAACAACACTTTTGTCGCTATTAATCACACGTGTGTGTGTGTGTTTGTATTTGTGTTGGGAGGGAAGGGGAAATGTGTGCGTGTGTGTTTTTATGTGTGCACAGCAGAGATCAGTGGCCTCGCAGATTGAAATAGATGGCTAGGATGATAGTGAGCAGGATGATGGCTCCGAGGATGAAGACCAGGATACGATTCTGGATGATCCTGCAGAGACGAAAAAGACAGCAAAAGAGAGATCAGGTGAGCTTCACAAGAGTCATATTGTTTCTAAAGAGAGCTGTAAACACATAAAACAGTCACATGCTTATGTGTAAAGTAAATGACCAGCCATTAGCTGAAGGCTTATCCTGTTTAATAGTTACCATGAGGCATAAATACCTGGTATTTAATGCTATAAAGTAACTAGTGTCTGGGTGTAGAACACACACACACACACACACACAACATCTGATACAACATATTTACTGTATATGAAGTAGATAATAAAAAAACTGATCTGTTTACACTTGTACCCTCAGTAAAAATGCCATATATCCAAAACAGAGGAAAAACATGTATAAACAAGTGTGACTGACAAACATATACACACACAGACAACAGGCTTTAAAACTTTATTTGTGCTATAAAGTGGAAAAAGTGTCTCACTAGTTTCTTGGAGGTAATAAAATTTCAGAATAACTGATGGAATTTGCCATAAAATAACTCAATGTTTTGCACATTTAAATTTCCCCCCTTCAACAAGAAGAGGATTTGAACCAAAAAAAAAAAAAAAAAAGCATACAGCTGGGCAGACTGAGTAGGTGACCATGTGTGTTGTGCGTATGTGTGTATGTGTGTGTCTCAAATTCTCCAGAGGTTGTATGACCACACATACTCCAAATCGCACAAATGCACATTCCAAAACCCTCCGTTGCTTCTGACAAATGAGAGAATTATCACATTTGCTGACATGTGGAGGGGTGGAGGAGAGGTCGCGTAGTGGGGCACTGTCCACTTCTCTAAGCAGGAGATGAATAGCCTATGCCAAGGCCATTCATCACCGGGGAGGGGTGGGTGTCTGGCTGGTTGCTCAGTCACCCTGCTACCCTCTAAAGTACAAGTCTGAACGACATAGAAGCTGAACATGCAGCCTTTTCCAGCGTATCCAACTTTCAATACCCCCAACTAGCCAGTTAGTTTAAAGCTGTGGCTGGAGGACAGGATGACAAAAATGCAACACAGCACAGTGTTATGTCTCATAGGAGTGTTTCTGCTTACATTTTGTATGTTCTTTGTATATACTTCTGCAGAGAAGTGTTTACTTTACAGGGCTCCTCTGCACTAAGGACTCTTCAACCACGTGTACCATAAGATGCAGAGTGTGCTGTTACAAACTAAAACCTACAGCCAATCAACACGGAGGTCATTCCAACTACTGTCTGTATGTAGCTATACTATATAACAGTAAACAGTGTAGCCTTGAGTCAACGCATACGTAATTATCTCACTGTCATAATATCTATATTGAGCATTTCTTTTTTTTTTTAAAAAAAAGCCCAACAACAATCAGTTATTAAATTTTCTGGTTCTGTCAAAGCCACGTTGAAGCTTTATCTGACATAATACCCACCCGCACATACACACTGTCTCTGTCTCACACACAACAAACAGGAAACTATTCCTCTGTTATGGTGAGAACTGAAGAAGTACCAGAGAGGCTGTGATAGGTCAGACTCCTCCTCTCGTTTGGATGAGGCTGGTTTGATTGGCTGCTGCCAGCTGGGAAGGAAATCCCACTGAAACACTAATCAGAGATTGCTTAGCAAGGCCACATCTCCCCCATTAATTGACATTCATTATTTACAATGATTATTTATCCCAGCCAAATACCCAGAGGAGTGTGTGTGTGTGTGTGTGTGTGTGTAAGTGCGCTGTAAGAAGCGAGCTTGCTTTGTGTTGTTTGTTAATTTTTCAGCTGGGAGACAAAAAGGGGAGGGTGACTAGGTCCTGCTGGGGAGGAATTTACAGGAAGTTATCTCTAGTCTCGCATGAGATGCCTGAGTTTTAAAAAAAAAAGTATTAAATGACTCTGACATGACAGTCAACGCCATAGACAAACCTCAGACATTCAAGTTTTAAAGTTGTACAGAGTTATAGTAGCGCTCCAATTTAAGATTGGGGAGACATTTAAAAATACCCAGAAAACATACGTATTTTGATCTAAAGTAACAGTCTGTACACGAACGACAAAGAACTGATCTTGCTTGTGGAAACTGCTGTAACTGAACATCTAAAAAAAAAAACTTTAATACAAATGTTATGCCGTATAGTCAAATTGTTTAAGCTTGTGCTTTTCATATAAACACATATCTGTTAAACATCTACCAGCAAACGAGGTCTGTCAAACCTTTTCTTTTGGAGGTGCAGCTTCAGAGGCAGATCTAAAGGAAGGAGGTTGTACTTTTTGTTTTGTTTTTTGTTTTAGTTTTGTTTTTTGGTTTTTTAATTGTGTTAGAGCTGCTGTTGCATTTTTCATGAGACAGTGTTGGTGTCAGTCCTTTTTGCACAAAGGGAGTTTTTGCTATGGTTTTTATTCTTGATTTAAAAAGAAAAGAAGTTTAGGTTTGCTGGTTGCTTTATTTCCCATTTTAGTTTGTTTCTTTACGTCTTAAGTTCAGATTTGACTGCCCTTGTTCCTATTTCTCGTCAGCCCCTGTGTCTATGTATTTCTTTCCTCTTCTTGCTTCTCTAGAATTGTCAGATGTTCTGTGCTCATGTGTAAATCCTTTTTCTTTGAAACTGTTGCTTAATGTGTATAACAAGGAGGGGGGGTTCCTCCACTGCATTTTGGGCCCTTGCAGGCCTGCAAAAAGTTGACCAGTGGCATGGCTGGGGCTGCTGTTGTCCAGCCCACTAGCTTTAGTCCTCTTCAGTCTGTTGAACTCCCCCTGAACCTTGCTGGAGGTAAAGATGAGGTCATGGGTGGGAGGTAGAGGGAGGGGGGAGTCTGTGGGTGTGGGTGGTTGGGGCCAAAGAGAGGTTGACTGTAGTGATGGTGTACCAGGGTGACTGTCCATCAGTTTGCTGGTATCTTTGTCGTATTCATTTTAATAAAGTCAACAAAAAGTAACATTTTGATATAGCATTGCTTTACTATGTTTGTTATATTTTATTTACCAGACTCTTTTATCCAAGGGGGCTTACAACGGAGAAAATAAAATCAAGCCATAGAAGGTTGCATGTAAACTGTCAGAAAAATCTTTAAATAAAAAAATCTTCACAGAAGCATCGGACTTGTTTCATAGTTGTTGTTTCTTTTGTTTTTTTTTGTTTTTTTTTTTACTTGGGCAAGAAGCATGGCATGTAATACACGAAAATGTCATTTAAGAGGTTGGGTTTGTGTGTTCACATCCCAGACATAATAAGAGGTCTTTTATCAGAATAAAAAGTCTTTTACTTTCAGACGGACATCACCCTTAACAATTCTAGTTGGGCCTGTCTTAACATATGTATCACACATAAACAAGAGTTTAATTCTTTTTTTCTTTATCATAAATGTAGTTAAATGCTCATTCAGGTGAGTGTAGCATACAAGTCAGCACAAAATAAAAACATAAAAAGGCAAAGTATAAATTGAATGTTTTTTGATTTAAAAAAAAAAAACATTTTCAAAGTAAAAATGTTCATAAGCAAAACAAGAAAAAATGAGTATAATATAATCTTTAGACAATAATATCAAGGGGCTAAAGTCAATTGCTTTGAGAATTTACAATAGTATTTATTTTCTTATTCTTGATTTCATGATCAACTGGACATATGAGATATGCTTTAATCAGGTCTCTGTATTCCTCCTCCTGCCCGTTCCTTTCACATTCCACAATCCTTGCATCTTCAAACTATGGCTCAATGTGCCATGTCTAAGACAGACATAGCAATGCATTGACATTAACATAGAAGAACATAAAAAGACTAAAGAAATGAAAGTGACAAACAGCTCCATGAATGCAAAGGTTTCAAGAAATAAAGGTGTCAATTAATTCTGTTTTATGTTGTGCTCTCGTGCTAAAAATGTCAGCTAAGAGAAGAGTTAAAATTCAGAATCTTTTAAAGTACAATTAAGAGAGAAGATTTATAAGCTCCAGACAGATTAGGATTGAAGTCTATCCTAAATGGCTCCACTACTTTGTTTACTGCTGTGGTATGAGGAGCATGTTAAACGGTCAAACAAACAGTTAAATAATTTGTTGACTGCATGATTCTACCACAAATAACAGGACTGATAAATATTTTTACACTAAACGTTATAATTATGTTTAAACTGTAGGAAGACGGGGATTTTTGCAGGATGTACATACTGATCTTGTCTCCTGTTGCTCATTTATGAACTGTTTTTTGTGGCTTTAATGTTCAAGAAAATGGTGTACATTCAGTTGGATCAACATTGTATTTGTCTAAAATCTAACTTAACCTCTTGAACATCCTGAAAATGAGAGAAAGGCCTGGAAGCAAAATGACCACAGAAAATTTGTTTCCACGTGAGGACATCTTTTATGAATTTATGAATGAATGAGAATTAGGTTTTGGCCAAAAATACCTTCATTTATCTGCAACTGAAAAAAATAAATACGTAATAATTTTATACACACACACATACATACATATGATCAATAATCAGTGATCGACAATCAGTTATGAATAATGAGTGATCAATAATTAGTGACTGAAAATCAGTTTTGATCACATGTACGGACATTTACAGTGTATTGAGTGTGAAGAAATTTGTTTTTACAAATAAGAGTCTGCTGTTTTTTTAAAAACAATCATTAATGCTCTTTCTGTCTAGCAAACGATGTCTTAAACGTTATATTAAATGGCAACGTCTTCCCAAAATGTCAAAATATAAATGTGTCTCACCTGAACCACCATTGCCGCATGTTTTCCATCTTGTCCTGCAACAAGGGGATGTGGTTTGTATGGGCGTGTAGTGGTTTGCAGCAGCTGCGGTGGCTGCAGTTGGGTACTACGGGTACTACGGGTACTACTGTGCTGAAACTGACAAAAATTACATGACGGAGATTAATGTTGATTGACAGAGGTTCGTGAGAAACGTGACACTGCTAAGTTGAACATTCATCGCCACTGTAGGGAGGTGCAGGGCTACGTGACAGCGTGAGTGTTTAGCAAAGACTGTATGAAAACTTTACTGAAATGTATGGTTTCAATTTTTTTTTTTTTTTTTTTACTGACTTTTATGTAATTGACTTGTTCAGAGGGGAGACAAACTGCGAAAGTGGTCACTCCAGTCTGGACAGGCTGTCGGCCATTTTCAAGTGAGTTCAAGTTTGCTGATGTAATAAACAGTGTTAATGGAGTACAATACATTTGAAACTAATTAACATGCAAAGTTGTGTGTTTTTGTACAACTGCAAATTGAATGCCTATTTAGTGGTCATTTTCTCTGTTTTTAGTATAGGATCCCTCAGCCCACTACTGCTGTCTTTTAGATCTCCTACTTTTGGTGTAGATCTCATTTTTTTTGTATTTATTTTGAAAAAGCCTTGAATTGGTCTAGTGAGCTGTGGTTGAAGCTTGTGGACACTGAAGCCATTTTTCTGATCCGGACGAGGGGGATTTTGTTCTGTGTTGAATGCACTACTGGAATTGACCTTTTATGGTGTCAGAAGTGGGATTTCCAGGTTGATTTTGGATCTTTTTAAATTGTCTTTTTTTTCAACAGAAGTATATATATTATTAGGCTTTTATTAGAAATATAAGACAACAGTAGTGATGAAGAGGAGTCCCATCCGGCTTGTTGAGAGTGGTGCAATGCTTCAAGGGGAGTGAGTGAGGACGAGCTGAGTTGCCAGATGAAGCATGGCTGCTAAGGGGCCAGGAGCTACACATCAACCCAAAAGGATGAGGCCAAGGGATATCAGCACTCTCAGAGACATTTTGACTCCAAAAGAGACATTTGAAAATGTTGGACAATGAGGAAGGGTTATGCCGGGAACCAGCTGTGCTGGAGGTGATTCTGCTACACCTCTGTCAGAGAGTGGTAACAAGGATAACCAGTTGATACAGTTACAGTCACAAATTACTGAAATGAGTAGAAAACATGATGCTCTCATGTCAAGTATATTGCCTCTTTGAGTGATGTTCATTGTGTTTGTGCCTATGTAGCCAGCATGGACTTGTCGCTGTGTTTTTTTTCCCTCTGTGTTGTGTTGTGCAGAAATGAATGACAGGGACTCCGATCCAATTCAACAGCTTTACTGTCAAGACAAAAAAAAAACTGAGCTCTGTGAGTGGGTGGACGGCACGACATCAGACACTCCGGTCATAAGAGAAACGGACATGCTGTCACAAATTAGATTTACGCCCACTTATTCCAAAACATTCCTCTTTAACACAAAACATAAAGATGATAAAACTAAGCTAACGGTAATTTAAACTAGCGGCAGTTAGCAACAGCAGAAACAAAGAAAAAGTAATATATTATAGGTCCGTGACAAGAAGCAACCATCTCCACAAATAGGCAGGGGTACACCCTGGACAGGTCACCAGATAGACAGTACATCGGCCTGCTAATCATAACATCTGATAAACATCGGCCAAGAGGTGGATCTTTGCAGTTATTTTCCCAGATCATCAAACCTGTGGGCTATGTCAGAGTTGGGTCAGCCCACTGCTGTTGGCAGATCACTAAGGCCCTATAGGGCCCTCGGTTGCTATGAGCCAAGTGTCCAAAGGCTCACCCCAGACTTTGACTAAAGAGGACTTTTTGAAACTGCAGTAGGAAAATGTCCCATAGTAGACATATGTAGGAGACATAGACATAGTAGACAAATGTCATAGTAGATCTACAAACAGGTGATTTTTCCCTGAAGTGCCTTTTTGACTTAGGAAGCAATGTGAGTACCTTAACAGAAAGCTTTTTTAGAGACATACTCTATGGAGAAGACAAAGACATGCACTGTAAATCTAAATGGCTCAAAATCACAGCGACTAACAAGCTCCCATTACCCTACCGAGGTTATGTAGAGCTTGATATTAGAGTAATAGGAATTACGATCCCTGAATGTGGATTTTTGATAAGGGATGACAGTACAGCAGACAACAAAGAGCTTGATTCATCCCCACCTGGGATTATTGGAATGAACATCGTTAAAAGATGTAAGGAGTTGATACTACTAGAGTTTGATGCAGCTCTAGGAGGAAAACTGGATTCAGATTGGAGAGAGGCCTTTCAGCGTGTACAGGAGACAGAACTAGTAGAAAAGACAGCCATGGCACGTGTAGCACAAAAAGAGAAATGTTACCTCCCTGCTCTATCAGTCTCCACAGTTTACGTTAGAGGCCCTACATTGTAATGACACCTCCACTCTGGTGTTAGAACTGAGTAACACTCCACTGCCCGATGGAGTGATTGTTGTGCCCACAGTAATATCTGCCAGTAGTTACATTTTTCCAGTCCAAGAAAAAAACTTCTGACAAGATGATGCCTGTCTCTCTGCTAAAGCCAGCCTTGGTGTTGCAACTCTCTGTCAGTGTATGGAAGGTGACCCACACAAGGTTCAGTTCCAGCGCATATCTGCTACACATGAGGAAATCAATGTTACTCAGAGGGGTGGTGAAAAACCACATATAAGGACATACATGTCCTTTTTGATCGGCTGCACCTAGGTGGCACTCTTGTGCCACAAGCAGAGTTAAAGTCACTGTTGTTAAAATATGCTGGTGTTTTTGCAGTGCATGATGAAGACTTAGGTTACACAAACAGAGTTAAACATGAAATTCCTGTACTGGATGAGGTCCCAGTGTCCCAGCCCTGCAGAAGGATCCCACCAAATCAGCACAAGGAGGTCAGAAATCACTGGTTCACAAGGTTCTTTGGCTTGTCCTCATAGGAGAACCCTTTTTGGATCCAGGTAGAACCCTCCAAAAGGGTTCCTGGTGGAACCCTTTTGGAGGGTTCCACCTAGAACCCAACATAAAGGGTTATACCTAGAACAGTGTGTATAAGGTTCCACCCAGAACCCCCCGTGAGCAGTTCTACAAAGAACCCGCACAGGGAGTTCCACTAAAAACCCTTTAATTTTTCAAGGGTTTCATCTAGAACCAGCACAGGGAGAACCAGCACAGGGAGTTCCACTAAGAACCCTTTCAGTTTTCAAGGGTTTCTTCTAGAACTCACACAGGGGGTTCTAAAAACATCCCTTTTCAAAGGTTTTCACCAGTAAAAGTCTTGTCTTCTGATGGTTCTATAAATAATCATGTTGTAGTCTACAGATCAGTTTTATTCATATTATATTGCGGTCATTAATCATGTTGACATTGAACAAATATTCAAAACATTTTAATGAGAAAAACATTTATTTAAGATAGTCCAACAGAACAGGAGAGGCTGTGTAGGTTCCAGGAGAGAACAGGTCAAAGGTCAGCATAGGTCCAGTAGAATCAGCAACATGAGAGGCCAGACACATCCTGGTGTCCTCAGTAGGTGAATCTGTGGAATCTCCAGCAATGGTGACGTGGCAGAAAGGGGAGACAAAAAAGAGTTTTAGTTCCATCAATCTAGGTGCACTTACTGCATTTACTGCACCTTATTGTGAGCATGCATTATTTTATCTACAAACAATAAAATAATGCATGGTCCAATGGCATGAATCAGAGTACATGCTGTATGTACTAACTGTGACAGTGGAACAGAATCATAAGAAAGTGAGGAACCCCACAAAGTTTTCTAATTTGATTTAAATAATGTTAATACTTTTCAGTGTTACGTAACAAGTACTCAAAATGTTACATATTGGAACAATAATGGAAAATCTAGAGACGTCAGTATGCCAACATCAAACAAAGTTTATTGGTCCAAAATATGTAGGATTTTTTTTTTATCAATATGTACTAACATAAAGGGGCAGCAGCAAGAATTTGACCAAGAACATAAAGCATGATATCCCATGCTGCAACACATCTACTCCCTACTCCCCACAGTTGTATAGTCTCTTTACTGAAATGGGTACAACACTGTGGTCCTTGATCCCCAACACAAATCTTTCAATGAAAATAAGAGTTTATCAGTTCTTTTAGGGTACTGGACAGCAAAAATAAAATAGAGTGACATTAATGCACTCATAGCATATATGTCCATGATGCTGTCCTCAGTCAAAACCAATATCCCATTCAGGTCCAGGGTCATCCTTTGTGCCTGCAAATGGTTCACCTCTTGTGTGTTATGGAGCATGATCGCTGGAGTCGGCACGTTTGGTTCCTATGCAATAAAAACAGATACATATCAGTAAATGAAACCTGCTATGAAAACAGCAAAATGACACAATGTTGGTATGATATGGATAGTGCTAAATCCTAAATTTTCCTTATTCCTAAATTCCTAATTGCTAAATTTTGACCTCAAATACAGTATTTATTTAGAAAGGATGAGTCCTCTCTGAAATCTATGGTGAAATCCATGGGGCAACCAGTTCTTAACTCCCACATGACACCCCCCATGGGGCCAGCTCCCAGGCCCAACACACCAAACCTTGCCCTTTCCCCTGGGAGATCAGGGTTCAGTTCCTAGCATCAACAAACCCTGATGATGTAGCATGAAAGTCAGCATGACAGTGTGATTTTTGCATCAGTTAAGGCTCACAACTTCAAACTGTATCCCAAGATCACCTGACTTGTAGCAAACTTTCAAAACCTTGTGTCCACTGAGTTGTATAGCTCACTTAGATGCCCCAGAAAGAGAGTTTATATCCTTGCTGTAGATGCTCAGGGTTCAATTCACCCTGGTAGTTCTTTGCTGTGTGTCATTTCCTCCTGAAGAAGGGAGACATTTAACTAAAGTTTTAAAAAATAAACACAATTATAGCTGCTGCACAGTGATGGGTTGGATCTGGGCTATTATTGGAAAAAATTAGGTAATTCTGAACAACAAACAGGAGAATAGGAAGGAAAGACAGTTGACATCATAATGTTCATTTTGTACCAGTTGAGGCTCAAATCCACAACTTCCAGAACCAAAAGCATTGTGGTGAGCTAATTGGCAAGAGGCAATTTAACAGTAGCTTCACAAACTGAGTGAGCCATTCACTGTTGTGCAGGCAGATATGAAACCACTGTAAAAAAAAAATCAGTTATCAAGACAAAAATCTGAAAATACACATATTGCATCTAGACAACACAGAGATGCTAGTATTTATTTTTTTTAAATAATTCAATTTCTTCCATAAGTGAATAACTGATGTTTAACCTACAACAACTATGGAAGACTGCATTTGATTTGCAAAGACCATCTGGTATTTTAATGCATTGGCATCATCCCCTTCATCAGGGCTTGAACCCAGGTTCATTAGCCCCAAGAACCAGCTCCTAAGTCACTGAGCTAAGTCCCAAACAGCCTCAGACACTCACCAGCCAGACAGCAGTTATCAAGGCAGATTTCAAAAATGGACCTCCATGTCCTTGGAGTTCAGTAAAACTGGCATGGGGTCGGACATTTCTGCAAAGTTTGGTGAGTTTTCAACCATGGGTAGTATGATCGAAGAAGAAGAAGGAGAAAGAAGAATTCCTAGGAATACAATAGTGTC
Source organism: Arrhamphus sclerolepis (assembly GCA_037176975.1). NCBI lineage: Eukaryota > Metazoa > Chordata > Actinopteri > Beloniformes > Hemiramphidae > Arrhamphus > Arrhamphus sclerolepis. The sequence goes on from JBAMYA010000011.1 coordinate 5,354,547, forward strand.
CTGACAGCTTAGCTGCCCGAACCCTAAAGATTGCAGGTTTCATTTATAACACTGTTGCTTTCATCCTCCAGATGCACAACTGCATTTCTGCACACAAATTTTGAGACT
>JBAMYA010000011.1:5369763-5380003 GCA_037176975.1 Arrhamphus sclerolepis
GAAAGTATGCAGACTTGAGGCACACAGCGCCTCCTCCTCAGCCATATCCTGTTACAACCTCCACACAATGAGCGTTCAGAAAAGAGAAACTTCATCATCACTTCATCTTTGCTTATTTAGATCAGTAAATCTGATTCCACCCATAAACTAGTGACAGGACTTGAGATAACTAAGCCACTCTATTAAAGAATTAAAAAAAAAATATTAAAGAAAGTATCTACTCTTTCTGTTAAAGTTTGTCCTGTCGTGATGCTGATTCAATTATTAGAATACTATTATTTTAGCTATTATGAGCAGTGACGTCGAGCATATGGATGACTGAAAATGAAGAAATGAAAAGTAACAGCAAAGCTTCATCAATGGCTGAGTAAAAATATCAGGATGCCAAACAACTGATTAAAAGTAGTAAATAAAGTAATGTTGATGTTCTGAATGTTACAACAGTGTATTACTGCTTTAAATTTTAATTGTGCTCACTTAACGTAAAGTTAATGATCTTATTTATTTACCTTTTACATTGAATTTTCATTTGTTGTTTTTTCAATTATTTATTTGATAATTTCTTTATTTGTTTTATTTTAATTAAATGTAACTATTTACCTATTTACATTACTTATATACATACTTTACATTTCTGTATCTCCCATCTATATTTCTGAATGCATTTTTGTTTTATTATAAAATAATGACAGAGACTGAAAAAAAAGGAAAAATGTATTTTCGTTACGGGACTACAGACTAACTGTAATGGAACAGAACTGAACTTTAGTTTAGATGCAGTCCAGTAGACGTTCTTCTTCTAATTCTATAAAGACAACAACACTTAAAGCATATTAATTAAGGTCCGAGAGAGCACCGTCGCATTAAGATGAATAAACAACCTGCTATTGTAGCTGCACAACAGGAAGTCTTTTTTTTGTCCTGCTTCTGGTTTCCCCATTTTGTGAAATAAGATTAAAAAATAGGATACACTTTTAAAGACAGTCTCACTCATATGTGTAATGGTATTGGACTATATCCTTCTAGGACTTTTTACAGACCAGTTAAGTTAGCAGCTTGCTGGAAATGGAATCGATCGTCTATTGGTATGTTATGAAATGGAGCTCCTTGGAAATGCAGAAATAACAATAATGAATAATAAAGAAAGAAATTACAGCAAGCGTGAAGTAAATGGGAGCACACAATGCAAAGAGCAGACAAGACAGAAATAAATGCAACTTTAAATCAAATATAACTTTAGAAAGGATTCATGAAAAAAGGGGACGCCTTCAAGTTAAATAAATACAGTTCAAACTCTAAGTGGAGCGATCAGTTAATCTCACATTTTCCACATCAAATATTGTATGAACGGCTAATCAAATGTTTTTGTAGCGTTTACCAGTATATTAATTAATTATTCATTCCTGGTTTATTTATTTATTTAGCCAATTTCTGTCCTCCAAATACATGACCTTTTCCAAGCTCAAAGAAAACATCTGAGAAATAACAGAATCCAGGGTGTGGGTCTTGCTTACTCATGCATCCAGCAGAGACTCACTTCCTCAACCTGTTTTACTTGAGCCACTCCTCACCAAACCACAATCGATCTGCTTATCTCCTGAGATCAAAGGTTTGCGCAGTTGTTGTACATTAAACCTTTGCTGGGTCCTCCTACATCATGTCTAAATATTAATGATAATAAAGTCTCACACCCATTCCTGTGTCAAGCAATTACAGCCAACATTGATCCTCAATTCTTTGCTCCAATTAGAGCTCACCTCTCGTAATGTGTCCAGGCAGATCAAAGGATAGCAGCCATTGATCCACTCCTGGATCTTAACGTTTACTGTTAGGAGAAAGGAAGGAAAATGCGGTGTGGCAGAGGTGGAAAGCAATATTCTGACTAGAAAAGAAAAGAGGAGAGGGAAAAAAAAAGAAATCATTTTATCCAACAAGTCAAATAAAGGAAGTGCTGAAGCTAAGACGGTAAGGTGAGGCAGAGGTGGCTCAATAATCAAAGTTGACAAAGTAACCGGCATCCAGAACCCTGGAAAGACCCGTTTACTACACAATAGCTACACTATAATTTATGTCTGAAATAGTTTCTGTGGTATCTATGAATCATAACTACAAACCAATCACTGAGGAAAAAATAAAACTTGTCAATTTCTAACTATCTTTACAACTGCCCATTAACTCTTAACAAAAAGAGCATTATATATCTAGTGCTAAATGAAAAGAAAAAAAAAAAGAAAATTCTGATGGCAAAAAGACAACAGGTCTCAGTCGAAGGCAAAAATCTCTCATCTCACCTCTGACATCTGTCTCTAAGCTATCGCTGAAAACTGACCCTTTTGACATCTGAAAGTTTAAGGAAAGCAATTCTCAAATCACTGAATGACAATTTACGCTTTGGGAGCAAGAAACACTGTTAAATCCAACCCTCTGAGTCAATAGGCAGCGACGTGTCACCATTAAACAGAGACATTCCTTACACAGATGAAGCAACACAATCCCACCGTTGACACCATTATTTGACAGGGCTTGTTGTTACGGTCTTTTTCTGCCAGACTGATGATAGTCGTGGCCTTGGCAATGACCTCACAGCTGCCTTTGTCACTGAGCTAGAGGAAGGCTTGTCCATCCTTCTGGGCTACAATGATACTCTTCATGGCATCATAATACACTGAACACTGTGCAAGCGGAATGCAATCCAGTGGTTTGTATATCTAGAATTAATTGGCTATTGCTTGCTCCTTGAGGCTAAGCTGAACAATGTTACCTATAAAGTTACCGGGAAAAAAAAAAAGGAAAGGAAAGGTGAAATAGGTCTGCAAAAAATTTAACTAGCACTGCTGTGACAGTACTATCAGTCATGAATCTTGAAATACTTTCTGAAAGTCAGGTAAAAGCTGTGCTGAGGGTCACACAGTAATATACATCATTTTATGGCAATAAGCAAATGAATGGCACATAATTATTCTCGATTGATAACCATAACTACCATTCCAAAATTTTTATTCCAAATCAATATTTTTTAAATGCTAAGACCCCTCCCACCTCTATTTAGATGACTTCATTCTTAACTTTTCTTTCAGTATTTGCTCGTCTCTAGTATTTTTCTTTTTTTCTCAATCCAGTGTCGTCCATCTGTGGCATTCCTCGCTATTATATGCTTTGCTAACATGGTTCTTTGCTTCGATGCTGTACCTCAGTGGCTACAATGTAATTAAAGATTGGTGAAATGAAACCAGTGTTTAGAAATGGTTTATGTCAAGTCTGTTTTCAAATGCCATACCACAGGGAAACTTTTAGATGGGATGGGTGTGCATCAACATCTTGTTAAATAAAATACAGTCTTGGCTTAAAAACTGAGGAAAAAACATCCAACCAGCAGAGTCTAAATATGAGCCAGGACACGGGACAAATGCGGTGTAGAATAATAATACAACAGCTAGGAAAACATTTGTTGCTGGCTTGAATATCAGGCTCCTCACATGTGTGCGATACTCCATGATGCATTCAGGTCAGCTGAGGTGAATGAGGGGATTGGCGGGCTCCACAAACAGGCTGGGAAAATGACACCAGGATGCAAGGCCAAGTCATCAATGTCCTCACAACTTCCCTTTAACAGTGAAGCAATGTTAGCCCTGGCGCCATCAAAATATGGGCTGGGGGTTAAAGTTTACACGATGGCTGACAGGATGTACGCATGTGACCCAGTAAACTCCTAGAAAATAAACAAAGTGGCTCGAAAAATTTAAATGCAATAACTTTCAGGATTTGTAGTGATATGATGCGAAGAACTAAATATTGACAAAGGTTTGTCCTGTTTGTATCAGGCAAGGATAAATGCTCTGAACAGTACCGATGCATTTTGTTCAAATCTGCTACATGTTGAAGACAAAAGAAAAAAAAAAAAAAAAAGGATCAAGCCAATATAATTTCTCTTGGACATTTGACCTTCCCCTTTGTATGCGGAGAGGTTGCAGACTGCCTCTCTCATCTTAAAACAGAGTTAAAAGAGGAACCATGGACCAAAAGTTAGAGTTGAACATTGCTGAGGATTATTAAGTAATTGTATATTGAAGGGGGAGGATAAGCAGCCAATTTAAGCATTCTGATCAGATAACTGAAATATGTATGACAACAATCATATGTGGAGCTACTTAGTAATAAAAAAGAAGAGTTTTTTATTTCCTTTTGAACATGTGAGAGTGTGCACATGTTAGCAAGTACTTGTGGAAATACAGAAAGTGAACTCTTGTTGAGCCCTGGTGCATGTAGACAGTTTACTTTTTCTGTTGACTTTCTGTTTCTATTGTGAAATAAAAGTCAAAATATAAATGTCTGCATTTGTTGTCAATTGAAAAGTCAGATAACTTTTTTGTGTCTTATACTGCACCACAATGGTACTCAGATATATAGTGATCTTACTAATAAAACCAACTTAAGTTAAATCCAGTCTAGTGCACCAAAATAGACATGATTGCTAAAAGAAGGCAATTTGAAAAAAAAGATATATGCAAAGTTCTCAGTGAAATGCTGTAAGCATGGCTGTTCCTGCTGAGACAGATTGCAATAGGATGATGTTGACTTTTGAGGTGCAAACTACGATCCCTGTCGCCACAGAGACGCAAGGATTGTGGTGTGGGCAGGGAAGTCACTCTGCAGCTGGCAGAGGGCCTGGACTTGCACCGAGGTGCTCAGCCAACTGCTTCTCTCCACTGTCACACCCTTTCTTCTCCACCTCTTCTCCCTACAGCCTCCTGGATGCCAGTCTGCCTGGCTGGTGTTGTCCAAACAAGAGCCAGCCATCGGGGCAAAGGAGCAAAGGAATTACTGCCTGTTGGGCCAGCACTTGACGGCCGAGCACCATTCTCCAAACAAACATTGCACTGGGCCACAAGCCACGGGCGAAATGTAACCTGTGATTACCAGCCATGTATAGTTGGTTCCCTCCCCAAACCTAAGACAGGAAAACAGCTTAAGCATGTACTGCATTTGACTTTAGCAAAATTCTCAAGAATTCTATTTGGCAAGTTCATTTCATTGTTGCCAACACTGTCTGTGTATTATTTATTTTCTTTGTTTGTTTACAAAAAACAGCAACCAGCCTTACAATCTAACAATGTGGTGGACAAACCATGGAAAATATTTTATTATATGTCATTAGAGTAGCCTGAAAGCACAAGCACCACTCATTTCAAATATAAGTCTCATCAATATACTAAAATAATAATAATAATTAAAAAAAACAAAATCAGATCTGATTTTCTTATTCGATCGACTTTGTGAAAATTCGTGACTGGTGTTTAGAGTCAGTCGTCTCACTAGCAGCTTGTCACACATCGATTCTTGGTGAGGAACCCTTGTTGTTATTTTCCAATGCTCCGGTACACGGAGCATCAATTTTCACTGTACAAACATACATCATCAAAACTTTCACATATCAAGGTATATTTACAACTCATGGTAACTTTAATTTTCCACCCTTTTTGAAGCAGTAAGTAGAATCATTTTAAAGCAAGTGCATACTTTCGTGTCTAAATATACAAGATCTTAAAAAGATTAAAAGTTTTAAAGGAGCCCAAACTTAGATGGGATGAAATACACTTATTTATACTGGTCAAGGTTTGACTGGCTTCTGTGACTCGAGTCTGCTCTTTTGGTTGTTGCAACATATCAAACAATTTCAGCATCGCTAAATATGATTCCGTCAGAGAGGCCTGTTAAAACTGAGTGTATAAGCACAGCTTTCACAGAAGTGCACCGCCAGGACAAATTTATTCTTGCAAAAAAAGAAGAAAAAAAAAAAGAACAAAACAACCTTTGCAAAACTATTTACTCCAACAAGTACTCCACACAGAGAGTAATAGTATTTCAATGGATTTATAGTCAATATTTAATCATCTACCTCCATGCAAAATCATAGATCACAGCATACTGGTCATGTCTGAGTCACTCTGAAAATCTGTTTATTAAAATGATCAGTTTGTCTTATTTGCTTTATGATAATTGTGGTGTCTCAGACTCGACCGCTGTACACAATTTCGGGTGAAGATGCATCACTCCCCCTATTTTCTACTGTGGAGGCGTGTAGGTTTATTTAAATTTCACCATTTTGTTGTAAAGCATAAATATAAACAACAACTTTAAACATATAATCTCATCAAACGACAGTAGCTCTGTTCTCAACTTTTCCACCTTCATACGAGCCCATTTTTTCACCCATTGTCCCAATAGGCAGACAGCTAAGGTTCATAAAAGAGTACAAACCCTGCAACAGCCTCCATCAGCGTCTCCTCTGTGGTTTTTAATAAGGACACTAAGTTTTCACATCCTCCTGTGTGACTTTACCACTAGCGCAGAAGACATAAGGAGAAACCTTTCATGGGAAGCGGCACAAAAAAGAACAGTGTCTACTTTGGATAAAACCCTTGCACTGGATATCCTCATTTGCATAACGCTGAGCAAAGCTCTACTTTTTTAACATGTTGCCTGGACGCCCTGCCTTCCCAGGACCCCTCGATGGGTGATGAACAAGCGTTTCCATATAAAATGAACAGGGGATGAGTGATGTGAGAGATTTTTCACGTATAATGGAGACCAACCATAAGAGGGCTATAAGAATGATAGTAGGTTTATGTTACTGCACTGGCAGTTTAAAATCATATATTTGAATATGATTTTACAGGCAAAGTAGCATAAAAATTGACAAAATAGCTAAATCACAGCAACATAGTTGTTTTATTTCAATACAGCTTAATATTTTAAAAAGTGAAAAGGAATGTTAAACTTCAGGACTGCATACTTAGAAACCATTAAAAAGGAAGGCAACAATGAGGTAAATCAATTTTTAAAAATAAAAAAGGCAGTTACTTTTCACTTCTTTGTTCCATTTTCTTTTTTAAAATCTGAGAAATACTGTCAACAGTGAAGCACGCCAATTTTCAGATGACAATAGGAAGAATTCAAAAGAGATTGAAATTGAATTTTTTTTTGAATAGAAGAAAGCATTGCAACATTGGATTTGGCTAAAATTATATTTCTAAAGCAGTTTTTGAGAGTACAAAACTTTTGAGTTTTTACACATCATGGATTGTACGTCAAAGCAAGCATCACCAAGCTAAAGTAAAGCATGGGTGGACTTGGCCATTTGCCTTCAAGCCTATTGAAACGATAAATTACAATGTAAATTTTTGTGTTCAGTTTGAAACCAGTCAAGGCTAGAAGCTTTTTCTTTTCTTCCCGAACAAAAAAGGACCACTGTGATGCTAAAAGCATTTTGACAGCAACTCCTGATACCTTTTAACTTCATTGAAAAAAGATTGGTTCTGTTGTTATTGTTTTGCTCATTGTGATAACGGGATCTTTTACACCATCAACAATGTGACAACAATGTTCTGCCTTTCTTTCATAGCACCATACTGAAGGGCTGTTATGAATACAGACATAGAGAGGCACACTAAATGATTGATGGACTAGAAAAAAATATAAAGACGAGTGAAAATTGAGCATTTGTAAATATTTCAAGCTCTTGCACTCTTGCCAAAGAAAGATCTGACGGGCAACAACAATACCAACAAAAACTATACTTAACCATCACCACTTATGTCAACGCCAGCAAGGACAAACGACTACTACGACTGGTGGGATTTTCAGTCTTTATATGAATGTTTATTAGCCATAAAACTGTAGCTTTAAATATCTAAAACCACTTAAACCTTGAGCTCCATTGAATGGGCACTACATTTCGTTTTCAGCTGTAATGAAGTAATGTATGTAGTGTCAGGGTAAAATTAGGCATAATGGTTTTCAAGTATATGCAAATGTATGTGTTCTCCAATAAAATATACTGATAAAAGACAGTGAGAGTAAGAATTAAATGAAAACTGACCAATTGCTTTACTGTATATATAGAGCAAGTACTTGGATGAATGGATTTATCGCAGCATGTAAGACAGTCCAAGGACAACTTATTATTTAACAAAAAAAAAAAAAAGATAGCGTGTACTGACATGAGACAAGACGGAATAGTAAATGACATGAGTGAGTTTATTACTTTAGAGAAGAGAACAGACCCTTTTCCTCTTTTTCAAAAACTGCCATCTATTATAGTAGATGCAGTGGCATTCCACAAAATTCCAAAAAGCTGTTGCAACGCATGCGAAGAATGATCCACGATGGCTTGCTTGGAAGGGAAGGGAGTCAAAGATGAGACAATGTGATAGGTTCTAATTGCTTCAAAATGTCCTGAAGAGGAACCCCTATTATCTATTTAAATTGGTTGATAATGGGAGGCTAGGAGGAGGAGATGGAGAAGGGGGAGGTGGATGAGGGGCCTAGACAGAGGGTGAAAGCTATCCTCCGCGCTGCTGTCGTCTCATTATTTTCCGTCTTGACGGACGCCTGCGTTCAACCCCTGGATGAATGGCCCTGTGCTGAATAAGTTATCGCCAGGCACACAAAGGGAAGAGTACGCTCCACAAACACAGCACTACTGCAAAGCATGAATCTCTTTTTCCTTTCCTTCCAAGTCTTCTCTCCCCCTCACACTCCCCACCCTTCCCCTCGCTCTCTCTAGACGAAACGCAGGGGCCTGCCACAGACTGAGATCTCACCTGTAATCTCTACAGAAGCTCACAGTTGGTGGGGGAAAAACATAAGGGATATAATAAAATGAAAGGCAGGAAGGATACCGGCATCAGTGTTTGCTGAATAGATCTATACTTCCATTCCACTATTTTGTTTCATCTGTTCTTTTTGTTTGTTAGGCTCCTAAATAAAGACGAGGACCCACTTTGGGCAGCATCTAAAGATGTCTGAGAGGATGTGTTTTTGTTCTTAAGACAAGGCTCACAACAAGATCACTGCGGATGTTTTGGTTTTGTCTAATCTTCATTTTGTTTCTGTTTCTTGGACTGCAGATGCCTAGTGAAGCCAATCAACATTACCAGTATAACATGCTCCCACGGAAGGTGGTTGTGTGAAGATTTCTTGCAGGTGCTGAATAGGACCTAGGAGATGTCTAAAACTAGAAACTGTCCATTCCTGTGCTTACTTGGGCAAAGTGATTTGCTTCTGCCGTTTCCTAACCTAACCCGAATCATTCAAAAGTAGATGTGGAACTTTTGGACAGGAGCGCCCTTTCCCTTCTGACGGAGAAATCAGAGGGTGCTGTGGCCCGACAGGCACACGATGACAGATCAAACAGGGCGTGTACCCTTGGAGTGACACCTGGAGCCACTTCAAGGTATAGGAGCACCACTGATCTCCAGTCATCTCGTCAGAACGACAGCCTGTCAGGGTTACGGAGGGGGGTTTCTATCAGCTACGATGGCTTGTGTAAGGTCAAACATGTATCGCCTCCGTGTTGTAGCAAGATGACCTTTGAACGTCCGGAGAAGTGATGGTGTAAAGACAGTATTTAGTGTGAGTGCTCGAGATCAGCTCTGAAGGCAGGATCTTAGAGAAGTCAAAAGCTAACCGCAACAAAAAGAATCAAACTCAAAACATGTCCATAGGATACTAATTTTGCACTGCATTTAAGCAGGATAAAATGAAGACAGTATATACCATGTTCCACACTTAAAGCCAACTGTCTGTCATCAACGGGTTTTTTTTTTGTTTTTGTTTTTTACATGATTTGGTTTAAATGAATATTTCTTTCCAAATATGAGGGGAAAACAGGAACCCACCTATGTCATAACAAATCAAAAAACAGAAGTCTACTATGAGCTGGATAACAGAAAACAGGATATATGCAGGGAGAAAAAGGGGACTTTGGCAGCCAGTTAAGCAAGTCAATTCTCAACAGACAAATGCATCCCTTATATAAAACAACAACACGTCTTTGCCCTTGTCAACAACCCCTTCCTCTACAGCCCAGGTTTGTGTGTAACTTCTTTCTGTGAAAAAAATGTCCCATCAGCACTCTCTAATGGGCGAGGTGTAGGAAGAGAGAAAAAGACAAGAGATGAAGCAGGAGGGAGAGTGAGAAAGAGACACTGGTGGTAGTTGGTGCTTGTTTGGCTTAGGAGCAGTGAATAATGAGGCTGAGTCGCTCCCTGTCATTGTCCCAGCGGCAGCCTGTAGCCACAGACACATATACAGACACAGACGAATAATAAGTATCAGATGTCTCAAAACAAAAAAAAAAAAAACGTACCTGACTTTCAATATCTAACCAAGCACAATTTTTTGGCCTATTTTGTTTTAACTGCTTCAATGTAAATTGAATTGTCATACATATATATAT
>JBAMYA010000011.1:5380103-5398934 GCA_037176975.1 Arrhamphus sclerolepis
ATTTCTGTAAGATTAAGATTCAGTTTCCAAAGCCTATGAGCCTTTATGGACTCCATCATTTCCATACAGTTTAAATGTGACATTTACTTTCAAAAGCAAAAGGCAGTAAACTGGCACACTACGATGATGTAGAAAAGGCCAGAAGCAGCTTTGTACAGCCCTTGCTGCACTTAAATTAGAAAGAGCTACTAATATTAACACTAAATAAGTCACTACTTCATAGTAGCATGCTATTCCCATTTCACTGAGTATATCAAACAACAGCTGCGTTCAGCTTGATGTGTACTATAAAGTTTATTTAGGGGTGGCCAAGAGGGCAAATACGATTTGGTCCTCTGCCAGAAAAAGAAAAAAAAGAAAAGAAGGCAGACCGGACTTTAAAATAAATAAATAAGTAACTATCTCCCTGGAGGGAGCAGATATGACCACGAATGGAACTGACCCAAAGAGATGCGGTACCATTGGAGGGCACGGGTTTAGTGGAGTGGTAATGATGCCAGGATGAACAAATTGCATAGCAAAGGGAATGCGTTTAAATGTAGTACATGGAATTATTGTGGCAGCACCAAAGAGGAGATCAGAGAGACTGGGATCCACTGGGAGTGATCTGCCACTCTCGGGATATAAAAAAAAAAAGAAAAAAAAAAGCTGTGGCTACTGTGATGAGTTCAAATGTAATACAAAGTAAAACAGAATGCAAAATAGGGCAAAGATACCTTACACAATAAGCATGGAATAAACTAAAAACTGGGTAAGTTTTGACTATGTTGGACTATAATTTTACATGACATCTGATATTCATATGGAATAACTGACAAAATGTTTTAAAGGTAGGTTTGTCTTGTTTGTCAAAGTGGGAAATGTGTGATGAGCACGCAATCTGTTCAAGGTGTACTCCTCTTCACAGGTGGGACTGGCCTCTGGAACTATAAACTGGAGAAAATGGAAAGATAGATGGATAGATGGATGGACATTATAGGTAAGAAAAAAGCTCCGATCCTTTAACCATCAATAGGAAAGACACCATCTTCTTCATCTCTCTGAAACACTGGAACATCTTTACCATGAGCACAGGATGTGTTTTCCTCCAACACTGTTCCACAAGGACTGAAAAGCTGTTCACTTAAATATCCACACAATCTTACTATGAAAGGACTGCACCTGTTTCATTAGTTCATTATTATTATTATTATTATCATCATTATTATTATTATTGTTATCATTATTGGCTATAGTATGTTGCACAATAATAAAACAGAGAGGCAGATGAATAAAGCTGACAAAATAAAGTTCCCTTCTCTGGGACCATGCAGTTTTCTTGGCTCATAAAAATGTGCACGTGCCGACTTGTTGGGCAACGCAAACATGAAAAAAACTTTCCAGTGAATAATAAATGCAGATTACTTTTGATTTTCCACCAGGCAAAGATGATTTTTAAATAGTCCTCTCCTGCCAGCTCGTCATATGTACACACTTTAGAGGAACTTCTGTAAAACATCACGGAGAGGGTTGTTCAGAGTTAGCTGCAATATTTGTACTGAATGCATCACATGTCAATTCAGAGATTGATCCGAGCTACCCATCACAAAACCTGTTGAGACACAGATCAAGAAAGGAAGTTGATGTCTTTGTAACAGTGCTGCAACATCAGCCTGTAAGATACTGCATCATCTTTGCCACAGCCTTTATGCTGATCTCTTAATCAGTGTCCAGAGTGTGGATGAGTCCTCTTCAGAAGGCTAAGGCTCTGTCCACCCTGCCTGCCCGTCGCTACTGCCAGGGCCAGCCATGAATATGGAGCTGTTCTGTGGCTGGGAGCTTGCTTATGTTTTCTGTCTGATATCTAGACCCCATTCCCATTTCAAAGGGAGGTCCACCCGGGGCCTTGACTTTTTGATCTGCCTGGCGACTGAGTCGACCACCTGCATGTGGGATCAGCTGCCAGCGAGAGCAGACAACCCCTCTGCTTCAAAATACACATCCCCCCCTTCATCCTCCCTTCACTGCTTCATTGCTCTTCACTGTACCCCCTCCTTCCATGAAGCTGCCAGGAGCCCCAGTGGTCTTAACTGGGTCTGGAGCTGCATCCCATTCCCAACTGTTGGATCAGTGAGATGCTCGAGATGTTCAATGCAGCATCAGGAAGGATCTTGAAGCAGTAACAAGACCATTTTGTATTTATGATCAGCCACAATGTCAATGTACTATAGAAGCTACAGAGAATACAGAAGCCTTATGAAATGTCTTTGGCCTTTTCTTTATGGGTATAAATAGATGGCAATACCTACATTAATGAATCTAGTTAAACACCAATAACAGAACCAATTAACAGCACCTACATTCGTGTTTTCTTTTAATTACCCTCACTGGCAGTTGCAACATTTTTCTTTTCAAACAAAGCAACAGCTATTTGAAATGTCCGTGTTTCTGAATGTTTCTTACAATAAGTGATATTCACAGAGTCTTAAAGTTAATTGTCTTTCATCAACTATGGCAGTCAGCTTAATGAGCATCTAATTGTTTCTCAGCAGGGGTGACGGCCACATGACCAAAAAGGACATTTTACGAAGAGGTTCTGGTTATAGTGCACTACATTGACAATGAAAAAAGTAATTTTTTTATCCTGTAGATCCCAATAAATCACCCCACTTAGACAATTAAGTGCTTATATGTGCGATGGATGAGAGCCAAACTGATGAGCGATCATTATAAAATTAAAAGTGATGATGTATTTAAGATTTGGCCTTCTCATTCACATCATAGCAAAAAAAAGTGAAATCTCACAGATTTAAAAAACAAAACCAAAACCATGGTTTTCAAACCAGGCTGTATTCAAACTAAAAGGAAAAAAAATAAAATTAAGCTGTTACTGTGTTTCTGTCTTTGACAGGAAAGGTTTCATATTTGCATAATTCTTTTACACCGTGTACTTCTTTCTTTGCTGTTATAAACAAGTGCAGAAAACACAAGACAAACCCCAACAACTTCAACTGCTCTGATGTGTATAAAAAAAAAAAAAAGCAAAGTTAATCAAAAAGCTGAAAATGAAGAAGGATGGTGGAGACAATGAATTGAATGGAGGAATTGAATTAGGAACAATTTCCTAAAAAGAGGCAGGGATGAGGATGTCATTCAAATATCCTGCAGATAAATTTTCTTCACAGTTCTGCATCTATGGTTACAGATTCTGACTTGATGTCTCTTGTGTAAATGTTAAAACAACAACAGATGAAACTGTTTCCTTTATTCAAACACTGGAAAAAACAGTGTTAATACAAGAGGTGTATGTGTGTGTGTGTGTGTGTGTGTGTGTGTGTGCACGCTCCCATCAAGCAGAAAGGCAGGCAACAGTACAAGAGGCTCGCAGCCGGGCACCGCTTTGGAAAGCCCTCATAAATCCTGATTTGAGCGGGACACTAACCAGAGGAGCTAAAGCACATCAAGAGAGGGGGCTAAAGAGTAGGGGGGTGGCGGCATGCCTCTTAAAATGCTACGTCTGATTAAGTCTTCCCATTAGGTGACAGCTGAACTTTAACATTAATATGATAATATTGAAATAAGTGCATGTTATTTACTTCAGCACCAGAGGGAGTGGAGAAAAGAAGAGGAGGAGGAGGGAATGATGAATGATTTCTGGACAGCTTTGGGTGACATGCAGGGCAAATTGACCCCCCCTCCCACGGAAAACCAAAACATACACACGCACAGTCTCCCCCTCCTCTCCCCATAATCAGACTTGACAAAATGGAGACATATGCAGAAATATTGGTTACAGTCGGCGTCACAGCCCTTCTCAGGCCTTCCCTCTTTACTATCTGCTGGCCGCCCTGTGAGCCGCCCTGCAAATTGTCTATGGGCACTGAAGCATCTATTTCAATTGGCACTTTCTTCCTGCCTCGGGATTTTACATTTAGTCGGTGTCATTTACATATTACTCTTAATCAAAATCCACAGTGGGCGACAAGGAGACGGACAGGGGGAAAAAAAACGGAGAGCAAGAAACAAAACCATGGCGTCATGGTTCAGGGATAAGCACACTGGCACTTTATGAAATGGAGATGTGACTAGACATTACAGTCTATGTGCGTGTGCATGGGTGTGACTGTGGGCACGTGCGTGCTAATGCAAAGCCTATTGATATATTTGTGTTTGAATCCCTGTGTTTGTGTGACTGTTGGGACTGCCTTGTGCATAAACTCATCGGAAAAAGAAACAAAGACTGCAAGTAGTATAGGGGCAGTAAGTGTATTTTGTGAAAACAAAGGGAAAAAGAGGAAAAGAATGGAGACGAGCACAGGGCTCACTTGTTCCCCCCTCCAGCCTTTTTCTGATTTACTGGCCTACTGTTTCTTCCATCCGCCGGGGCACATAACACCAGTACAACAGCCTTTCACAATATCTATTAAGTTTAGTTCACTCAAGTAGAGTTATTTATTTTAGTTATTCAAATGGGAACCAAAATGCCTCTTATAATAGTATAAACTGAAAAAACAAAAACAATATCCAAATAGCATATTATTAATCAGTTGCTTCCTGAGTATAATGCCACCACACACTGACTTTAGTGAACAAAAACAACTGGTCATAATTTACCAATTGACAAAGACTGAGCTATTTGGTAGGTCATCAACGGCAATTTTTACATGAAAATGGATGAAGGCTCACCAACAAGCACACAGCACTGTTACAGCACAATTTATATGAAGTAAGTGCAGAAACAGTGTCCCTACCTGCGTCTTACCTTCTGAGCATGCCAGTGAGGATTCGAGAGCTCTTCCCCAGGTTTGCATCCGTTTCTCTCAGCTAAGAGAGAAAAAAATAATAAACAGACAGATTTTACTTACAATCTGAACATTTGAAAAATGTATTATTAAACATAGTCGATACATTTCAGTTCAGAATAAATAAAAAGGATTTCAAATAACGTAAAGCTCAATACTCAGTGTTAGTGTGAATTTAAACTGTTTCCCATGTATAGAAGTTTTATCTTCTTAGTTTTATTCAGTAATATGTTAGCTTTCTCCACCAGGGTTAGGACCTGAGGTCCAAACATTCTGACATATGCACTTCTGGACTCTCCAGCTGTGTTCCAGTTCTACAGAAGCATGGATTATAATGGCTTCCTGCCAGCTAAACAACCCCAATTCAGAAAAAGTTAGGAAGATATGGATTTTTTTTTAAATGTTTTTTATTCTTTCATATCTTTTTCCTGATTAGCTTCATTTTATTTGTCCATTTTAGCATTTCTGGTCTGCAACATGAAAAGCAGTATCCATGATAGGTTGAGATAAAAGAAAATCATGGAAATAACACTGGAAAGGATCTGCATACTTTGTTTATGATTGTGCTATACAAATAAATGTGCCTTGCCCAATGTCTTCTATAGTGCATAATATTATTAAAAAATGTAAATAATTTTCAGGAATTTCAGTGTGTAAAGGGTAAGGGTACAAGCCTAAGCTGGATGCCTGTGGTCGACTTCTCTGGGCTCTTCAACTACTGGGTTGGACTGTCATGCCGTTGAAGGACATTACTACACTATCACAATACTGTGTATGCTTTTGAAAAGCTACATTTTGCACTGATTTGTGCAGCTGGACTTTAGGCTATGTGCTCTTCCTTTCACCCAAAAATAGTTGGTTGCAAGATGAGTGGATCAATCAGTGATTCTAGGATCCCATTCCATTTTGAGAGTCATAGCAAACAAAAAGTGTCCTTGATGGCTTCTTTGAAATAATGATTTTGGCAATTCAAGATTAATTGCCTAGGATACATCCCTTGTCTTGCTCCACATTCTTTTTTTTTTATTTTTGACTTTTTTCCTCAGGGGTCACAGGATTGTTTTCATTTGAGTCTATTGTCAGATGTAGGGACTTTCAAAGTAAAATGATTTGGCAGAGATGTTGCTAACAAGGTGTGAAAGTGAGAAAAAAAAAAAACAGCTGACACCACACTGACTGAGCTGCCACTAACATCAACCTAAAGTTGCACTTCAAGAAGATGATGGAGGAGCATGGGGAATAGTCAGATTTTCTTTCTTTAGTCAGCAGGGAGTTGTTCATTTTCCTCCTCCTCTAACATAATAACTTCTTCCCTAATAAATGCACAAAATACATTCTAATACTGTTTTCATCAATGCATTACAATGCATTCTATTTTCTTTTTAATTCCTCAATTTCACACTTTTTTCCTCAAAAGCCCCTTCCCCAAAAACTACTGTTGCACCACTAAGTTTGTCTGCTTGTTCTGGCTTATCATCCTGTCAATTAGTCTGCTCTCCACATTCTCTTTCCACCCCTCTTTTTAGTGCTACTTTCTTCCTCTTCTTCCATAATCTTTCCTACCCTCTGGCAGCCTCGGCTGCTGCAGTCCAGGTTGCCAGAGCCAAGGATACATGTGGTACAGGGTAGGAGGTGAGGGACCTGGGTTTGGGCCCTCTGGCAAAGAAAACAAGTCCAGCAGTTGCCTGATGTCTGCCTTTGCCCATAGATCTGTCCCCTAGACACTTCATACTTTCTCCCAAAATAATCTCTCTCTTTGAATCATCCCATGTTTTCATCCCTCCCAACCCCCGTTCACAGCTTCTCGCCAAATCTTATGCCTTCCTTCTTAACCTTCCAAAGAAACCCACTAAGATTTTTGTGCATTTGGGTGTCTTAACATCAACTATGGCTATCCACATGGAGAGAATGAAAAGATAATGTTTCATCTAACTTTGTTTTTGGTTCCTTCTTTTCTTTTTTTTGGGGGGGGTTACATACATCCCCAAAGATCATACAAAGGCTTTACCATTATTATGAATTAAAGTTAATTCTGTCACAAAATGAAAAGAAAAAAAAAAGAATCAGTTAATGTAAAGCTCAAAGAGAAAGCATTTTGGAGGAACATTATGAAAACTGTTCTTAAGTTTAAGTCAGCTTAAAGAGACTGATGAGGGAAAAGTTACTTAATTGTTCCTTTAAATTGCACAATGAATCCTTTTCGAATAATAAGATTGTCTGTGCTCTTCAATGATTGAATCTATAACCTTGGCACTGAAATTACAGCTTGTTGTGTCCAATGCCTCCACTTGTGGTTAAACACACACACACAAAAAAAAAACAATGCAAAAACAGACAAAAAGCAGGATGTGCTCATGATGCCTTTTTGGTCCCTATAATGAGTACTTTTTAAATCAAATTATTCCCCAAACTATTTCATTTGTACATTGCAAATATTAAGATGTAAACAACACATTTCAACAAACACTGAAACCTTCCAGCTGACATGCGTTTACCTGAGTGGATAAACAATTAAGTGGCTCAGTTACATCTCATGGTGAAACCTTTAATTTACTTCTATTTGTAACAGTTTAAAGTGAATGACAACTTCTTCTGCTGCAGGTTGTGGATGCATATGTAAATTGGCATGTATGCTTGTATATCCATGGTTTAATGCATGTTTAAACTGCAAACTATTTCTATAATCTTACTTTTATATCCATGTAAGTCATAAAAACAAGTCACAGAGCCTTCCATTCTGTGTCTTTACATCTTGATTTTTCGTACTTTACTTTTGCCCCAAAAACTGTGTTTAAAGCATTCTATCTGTGTGTGTGTGTGTGTGGATTTGTGTACACGTGGTGGGGAGGTTAAGCAAAGGAGACGCATGGGAGAATGGGGAAGAGAGAAAGCGCAAAAGAAAAAGAGAGCAGGTACTCTCAGTAGACACTATGGACCGTTTTGAAAGGAGATGTTTGATTTTCTTTGAAATCGTGTGCGCGAGGCCCTCTGCCATGTTGTGATCTTTAAGCATTCTGCATTGAGTGGGCCAACAAGGCTGGACCCCCTTCCTGTGTTTGGTCTTTTCTGTCTATGCCTACCTTTCTGCTTGGTGAGCCGAATGTTAGGAGGGGCAGTATTAAAGACTGGGGGGGGGGGATCCAAGGAGAAGTCAGAAAGAGAGAGAGAAATGCAGGGAACTATTGAAAGTAAAGGTAAAAGGGAGACGGGAGAGGAGGGGGTGACAGAAAGGAAAGCATAACCCTATGAAAAAAGAGGGGACGAAAAAGATCTGGGGGGGAAAAGGCCACAATTAAGCTGCTAATATTATATTGAAGGTGGCGAGAAATGCTGAGCAGTTTACCTGTAATTATGCAAAAGAAAAGCATTGCATCTTAAAAAATAAATTTAAAAAATGTGATCAGTAACTAAATATATCTGCCATACTACTGTTATCCATAAATATACCATATTAGCATAATGCAAAGTAGTTCCAAGAGTGTGAATGTTATATTTGAATGTGTTTTCTTTAAAATGTCTGTTTGCTTGATGAACTCGAAAGGTGGTGGATGATGAAAGTGCGACTGTCAAACCTCACAGTTTTGCAAACTCTCGCCAGAACAGATTCCAGTGTGTGTGCATGTGGCATGTGTGCACATACCCTTTCTCTGGCTCGTTGTATCTTCTCACGGTCAGTGTGCAGGTTGGAGAGAATCTCCTGTCCAATTTGCTCTGCAAAGGAACATGCTGTATGAGAAAGCTATCTACACAACAGTTACAAAGAAAAACAAAGTGAATTAAATAAAATGTAAAAAGGCTCAGTCGATATAACTGAAAAAAAAAAAAAAAAAAAGGTTATAAAGATTGTGACAAAATACATCACTTTCAACAGTCTTCAAAATCCTTGAAATGCCCACTACATTGAAATATGTAAATTATAGAGCTATGTTTTGTTTTCACCAAAATCGCTAAGCAATAGCACGATACTTTTCATTCAAAAATAAATCTGTAATTTTCTAAGTTGAAAAAGCATGCATGTGTAATATTTTGCATTCTCACGGTGCATTGAACGGGAACTGTGCTCTCTGCAAGAAGTCAGAAAAGTCAAATTGAACAATAATGATACAGTTAAACCTGAAACTATTTCAACCCATGAAAAATTTATCTTATGCCATTTTTAATTTTGTTTGCAAGAGTCATCCTATAGTTTTCAAATCCACCGTTCC
Source organism: Arrhamphus sclerolepis (assembly GCA_037176975.1). Lineage (NCBI taxonomy): Eukaryota > Metazoa > Chordata > Actinopteri > Beloniformes > Hemiramphidae > Arrhamphus > Arrhamphus sclerolepis. Next base: position 5,389,090 of record JBAMYA010000011.1, read on the forward strand.
TCCGTAAAATCAAGGACAATAACCTCCCAGAAATCCCTCAGACGTGGCTGGCCCTGCAACAATCTGTTGCACGCGTCTCTTTCGAGTAAAAATAATGACAGATAGAGAGGTTGCATAAATAAAAATGAACCTGGCAAAATGGAAAAAAAGGTTTAGGAGATCCATTGTTATATTTCTTGGAAGGACTTACTGCGGGAGGATACAACATGACTTAATGTAGTATTGCAGTTTTATCATGACTAGCGCTTTAGTTTTGTGGTAAAACTATAATGGAAACACACCTCATGATATACTGAAGAACATTTAAAGTTTTCTGTAAGATACAAAGGCTTTTACTGGAAAATACATCAGATTTATTCAAAGAGTTAATATTTACAGCATTGAGTCTTTTTCAAAAATTCTGCGATTCCATCTGGCATGCTGGTTATTTCTGAGCCAAATCCTGATTGATGATTTGTAGTCTGAGATGTTTTCAGTTTGTAATTTTCTGCTTGTCCACCTGCCTATTGAGGATAGACTACAGGTTCTCAATGGGATTAAGATCTGAGGAGTTTCCTAACCACTGATCCAAAATTTCAGTCCGCAAATTCTGAAACATTGTTAACACTTTTGACTCGTGACATGGAGCTCATTATAATACCTTTTATATTATTATTCATGCCAGTCTTTATGGGCAGAGATGTAAGTGGACCCACTCCCTTACATGGGAAGCAACCTCCAAACATGGATAGAGTCAGAATGTTTCACTCTTGCTCTTGGCATGATTAACCTTTTTTTTTATTATTATTTACAGACAATTCATTTTCCAGACTTTCAAAACATCTGGAAAGAGACTTCACTGAAGACCTGTGTTGTCTTATTTCCTTACTTGCAGAATTTAAGTCTGTCCTTAATGTTTTTCTTGAAAAGAAATGGCATATTTGCTGCTCTTACTGACACCGGACAAATGGTGCAAAGGTCTTTGTGCATCCTTGATGCATTTAAACCCACCAACTGCCGCTGTCAAGCAAACTCTGAACTGACTTCTTAGCCTAACGCTTACACAGAGGCAGTCCAGACACTTGCTGAATCCTGAGGTGCTCTGCACTGCAGTTGAACCTCTCCTTTTGAATTTCTTAATAGTTCTCGATATTTTAACCTTGCCCAGTCAGACCTAGGTGCACGATAGGGTGGCTGTACACCTTTCACCCATCTCCAACACCAGAAGACAATGTCTTCTTAACTGCCTTTCTTTTGTTAAAATCAGTCTGTTATTATTATTTAATCAAAAACAAGAGAGCGGTTTCAGCTGAAATGTATTTGTTAACAATTACCTATGAGCTTATCATTGCACTGTTTAAATGTTGTGAGTTGGTCATGCTGTGCCAGGGCCAAGAACAAAGTTAAAACTGGGTAAATCATTATGCCGCTGAGCTTTGTGTAATATATCTAAGTACATCTGTTCACTTACACAGCAATTTAGGAACAATGTGAATCACCACAAAAATAACATAAGATAAAAGTAATAAATTCATTAATTCAATCAATCAAGATAACAATACTGCTATAGAATTAGTGTTTAAAAATGAGGGAGGCAGAAGATGAATCAGGAAAATGGGGGGGAAAAATGTGAAGAATCTTTGCACGGATCAAAGAGGGGCTTTCAAGCGCACCAAACAATTCCAGAATAAACAACACAGTTACTGACTGTATTACACTACACAGGTGCCGCACACCAAAGGGCCCACGTGCTGAGCGCCTGCTTGGGGGGAGCAGTGCAAAAATGGGCTACATCTGGCAGCTAAACAAGAGAAGAGAGAGAGAGGGGGAGAGAGAGAGAGAGAAAGAACAAGAGACGAAGAAAGGGGATCGGGGAGAAGTAGACAAAAAGAGAAAGCACTGTCAAAAGAATGTCATTCGTTTCCCATTCATCCTGTCCCTTTTACTCCCCTACACTGTAACAGACTCAAATGTGTCTCTTCCTGCCTTCATTAATTTCTAATCTGGGAAAAGACAGATTGAAGGATACCCAGATTAAACAGTGCAGTCAGAGAGTCACATGTGACAAATAGGGCAGATTAAAAGACTGAGTGCAGGTATTAATAACCATAAAAATACAAGCCCTCCCCCGTCCCGATTGTACAGGAACAAGGGATAAACAGGAGGGGAGATGAAGTGGAAATCTTCAGTTAAAGAGACAAATAAGCACATCTATCCATCTCTGTCAGGGCTGTAAGCTTTTTTGTGAAATAAATGAGTGTGACAAGCACTGTTGAAGCAGAGGGTTTTTTGATGGCAAGTGCATTATTGGAGAGGTTTCAGTGTGTGAAAAGATGGATGATGTGGTGAGATATGTATGGAGAAACCATTGCAAACATTCATTCTGTAAGTATCTATGTTTTGCAATTATGATTTCTTACCTTTTTAGAAAAAGAATGCGAGTATTCTCAGCAATAGGTTTAATCTTAATTAGCAAGACTGGAGTCATAGTGGATTTTTGTCAGAAGCCATGATGAGTACAATGCATGATATGCATCTTAAACCCACCTCCCAACTTTCCTTATCAATTAATTTGGGGGGGGGGGGAAAACTATACAAAAATGTAAAAAAAAAAAAAAAAAAAAAGTTCAATTCTTTTTAAAAACTAAAGAAGATGCAATACCTTACTTAACAGTGAGACTTGTTAGCAGCCTTGCTTTGCCTTAAAATAGCAAATTAATCTGAGCAAAAACAGCACATTATACAACATACTTGACAAATTTTAGATATTAAAAGAAATCAAAAGACCATGATCGCAGAGGTATGAAATAATTTACAGGTAAGGGTTTCACTATTTCTTGTCAATATAAACATCTTTCTTTCATGAATGCCCACCCCCCATTCTTGCTTCATAATTTCCTCAACATTTTTCTTCATTTTCATTCATTTTCTGAAGTCCCACTGACCAGTGGGATACCAGTTAATGATGAAAACTAAAAACAAAAACATATGTAACAGAAAGGTGAGCGGTTCCTAAATCAGAAACTTGGAAACTTAGCTGAAGTTACCTGAAATCACAATGTAAAGTGAGCATATTACACACTAAAATCAGAAATAAGCAGTGTTTTTGACGAGGACTAATATGTGGCTTATTACAGAAAAATAAAATGCAAAATGAGAAGAAAAATATATTTGATGAAAACAATTTAGAAAGGAAAAATAATTCACTTTAATACTCTTGACCTGTTGCTCATTAGTGTATAAAATATTCTCTGCCTGCTAAAATGGATATTAACAATTTAAATAACTCTGGCCCGGAGGCCTTGCTCTGACTCTCATGTGAAAGACTCCCATCCCCAAAGGTCTATTTAACAAGCCCATTATTCCATTACTTTACATTTACATGAGCACCACTGAGCCATAATTTAACATGATCCTCTAATGTAACTGCAGAAAAGGATTTGTACAGAAAAACTGAATGCAGAAATCTGATGGAAGAGAAAAAAAAATGAACATATGAGGAAACATTTGCTAAACAGTTATGAGGTAGCTTAAAAATCTAATCTTTATATGACTTATCTTCTCTGATTCATATATGACTTGGGTTTTCTTAATTGGAAGGAGCTTACATAAACTTGAAATTGAGCTAAAACCTATAAAGACTGGACAAACCACATGGATTTTTCTTCAAAAGGTGATCTTTTAGTGTTGCAAATAGCCTACAAGACACGAATTGAACTACTCACACAACCAGGAGAGAACATCTTCACTTGAACTTGGTTCTGTTGATGACTGTGGCACTGACCCCGCCATGAGTTTTTATATAAAAGTCAACTATTTATTTTTGGTTTTTAGAAGTTAGGTCAGAGAACATTTACGATATCACACCACCATCTTCAGTTTAGGGAGTTTTCTGTTTCATAATCATTTACCCCAGATTAATCACCTCAGATTGATAAATTAATCATTTCCCATTACTAAATCGATAAATCAATCATAAACAAAATGTAAAATGTCAATACTGTAAAATTCCCATATCTGTGCAGCATAACTGAGGCCTATGCTGCTCCAGAAGCAAACAATTGTGGTAGCATGCATCCCCCTACGGTATATCCTTCAACTTTATCCAGTACATGGACACATTTAATTGGAGGTATAATGCATTTTACACAAGCTTTTGCTTTCTTTCTCTGTGTTGCAGTTCCTAACTTGCTTCCTCTGTCCCCAGAGCCTAAAGTGTACAAGACCTGACAGCAGTGTGCTCTGAGACTCAGCACAACTCCCTTTTATAAGCGATCGAGACCCCTTTTTGAAGTTTACCTCACACTCTTATATCCCAACACAAGCACACATACGCCAGGAAACAGGGTACGGAAACTCATGGGAAGGTAGAGGGGAAGTAAGAAGGAGTCTGATAAATTAGACCATATATTTTCCCTCCTCCCAACTCACTATTACTCGTGGACACAGGCATACATACAGAGCAGCGGTCAGCTTATTTGTCTTTGACTCTCTGGTGAGTAGTAACTTATCTATCTTTTAACTTTTCAAGTCTATAACTCTGTTGAAAGATTTTCCATTTTATGATGTGCCAAATGTTTTCTGTTGGTGAAAGGTTTGTACTGCAGGCAGGCATGTTCAGCACCTGGACTCTTCTCCTGCACAGCCATACTGTTGCGATGGATGCAGTATGTGGGAGTGTCGTCGTGCTGAAAAATGATAAGTCTTCCCTGAAAGACATGTCGTCTGAATGGGAGCACACGTTGATCTAAAACCTCTACGTACTGTTCAGCATTGATGGGGCCTTTTCAGATGTGTAAACTGCTCACACCGTACCCAGTAATGCAACCTCATACCATAAGAGATGTACAGCTGTCCGCTGATAACAAGCTGAATCTTTTGATGATATTTTTGGTCTTTGCAATTATATGTTAAGAAACATTTGCAGACTGGTGAACCTCTGTCCATCTTTTACATCTGATATTCCCTACCTCTTTGAAATGCTCCTTTTATATTCAGTCATTACTGATCTGTTCCCAATTAACCTAATTAGTTGTCAAATGCACCTCCATTTGTTTTTGATTGGATTTTTCCAGCCTTTTGTTGCCCCTGTTCCAATTTTTTTGTGTTGCTGCCATCAAAGTCAAAACGAGCTAATATTTTCCATGAAATGGTAAAATGATTTGCAAATCAATGCATTCTGTTTCTATTTATGTTACACACAGCATCCCAACTTTTTTTGGAATTCGGGTTATACTTTTTTTACCCCCATCAAACCTGAGTGCAATGGGATGCTTTTGGCCATGAGGCTATCACAATGATCAATAGCTCAAAATAAGAGGCACTAAATGTTAGGTCGTAAGGATGCATGGAGAATCTTATGATAAAGTGCTATAATTAAATTATTACTTATAATTATCTCAACTGCATTGCAATCAGTGACTGCTTTTTCTATATAAATCACAAGACATTAACTAGTGAAGAGTCAAAATGATTCTTCCAGTTCATTTTCCTCAAAAGTGGATTTTCCTTTGTTATTGTAAGTTTAACATCAGTTTCTCCTTTACGGAATATTCAACAAAAAAGTAAAAGGGGGATGTTGACCTGAAAGTGAAGGCAAGTCAAAACATTAAGCATTTAAAAAGCGTAAAAACAAGGACTATACAGTGTGGGTGAGTCTATCCCGTTTCAGTCCATGCTTTGGCCCTTCTTCTCACATGTATTTGAGTGGTGGTGGGAAGTCAGGTTGGATTTCTGGGGCCTCTCTTCACTCCGCCAGGCTGTGTTTTATTCATCGCCTGTGCCCTGACCCCGCAGAGCTCCTGTTCTGACAAATCACTTCTGATTAAGACAGATCTCTGTTAGTCAGCCACTCAACCTAGCTTATTCATCATTCCACAGAAAATATCCCTCTCGATTCCCCTCTTCCCTCCTCCTCTAAGCTCGTTTGCCTGTCCGTCAGACCGAAGCAAAGCACAAAAGAAATTTCCGCTGCTGTTTTAAATGGCTGATTATAGACAATTGGTGGATGGAGAGACGTAAGGCCGTCTTATGGGTGATAAGACGCAAGTTTAATGGGTATAAATGACCAAGCCTGTAAGAGAACAGCTGGTAATGGAACAATTTGTTTATAGCTGTACCGGGGTGGAGAGAACTGAAAGCTACATTTTCTTTCTATTTGAGCTCCCCCTCCTCTTTTCCCTTAACCTCAACCTCAAAGTCAAATTCTCAGATCACCAGATTTACGTAGTTTTTTTTTTTATTATTAAAAGGCAAAAGTCCCCTTCCCCTTTATTCAATGGGAATTGATAAAGCTTGGAAGGGAATAGCTAGTTTTACATTTATGAAATTACCCATTCCTTCACGTCCCTGTGGACAAGCTGCATAAACTTTGACATCGTCATTCACATATTGCATTGCTTTCCGTGAAGTAGTAAGAATGGTTGACACAATATTTACTGTATGTGTAATTAACGATGCAGTTAAAGCATTCATATGGAAAGTTCTGCAATAACACATTGCAGCAAAGGCTGCTGCGCTAAAGCATACAGACAGCTACCAAAGCTATTATGTAAAAATGTCCAAAAACCAGATTAAATTAACCTAAACGACAACCCTACTAGTGGCAAAGGGCTGCGAGACAGGAGGAGTGAGTGGAGAATGAACGTTCCTACAAGCAAATTGCCTGGACTTAATCAACCAGTCTCATTGAACCATCCAAATGAAAACTAATGGACTTGGATGCTTGCAGTGATTGCTCCACATGCAACAATGTGCAGGCAGGAGCAGTAGATTGTGAAGTCTTCAATTAAAAAATAAGGAATTTCTACAGACGAGTGGCCAGCATATACAGTTATTCCACTTCCACTCATATGCTGAATGGTCAATTGTGAAGCTCACACAGAGCTGACTTATAAATTACATTTCCAGTACCAGGAAAATGTTTTGGGGTTTTTTTTTTTTTTTCTTTTTTTTTTTTTTTATCTGTTGATTTAATTTGGTCAAATCTGTATAAACTGTAAAGTGTAGAATTAAAATCTCATATCTGAATGAGCTAATTTGTGTATGCATTATTCATAGTGTTGACATTTGTGTCACACAATTGTACAGGCCACTCTGACTCTAAAACAAAAAAAAATGCATCAATAAATAAAAAAGAATCACCACTAAATTAAACATTATTCAACCGTAGTCAACAGAGTTTAAGTTGTACAATTTAAAGAATTTGATTTGATAATCAGCTGAGCCACTATATAAATTATAGCACTTTAGCAAATAGGAACTATAATAACAGTACGATTAAATTAAACAGAAGCATAGTTTTATGGGAAAAAAAAACACAATCTGCGTTTGAACCTGAGCCCAAGGAGTGTTGCCAAAATGATGGATAAGCATTTAAGGCAGATTATTTAAGGCAGTTAAAACTTGTCAGTTGCCCCTAATCAAACACAACATCTAACTGAACGACCCCAAGTGAATACTGAGGGGGAAAAGTTGGCAGTTCCTCTGCAATGGACAGAAAGAAGAGATATACAGAGGCGGGGAAAGAAGAAAGAGAAAACTTGACACTCTTCTGGTTCGTTTTTAACAGTTTAGGAGCGTTAATCATCACATTACTGTTGATTAAAAGCTTTTACATCTTTAATCAGAAAGTTGACAGGCAGATCAAAGAGCTAAACACAAATTTCTTGCCTTTTAATTATCTATACAACGCCACACCTCGGGCAGCCCTTCCCTGCCTATCTCCTCAAACTCTATGAAAGACTGCAAATGGAGATCTAACATTCGACTGCAGTTCATTATCCTATGAAATAGGAAATGGGGGAGAGAAAATACACACGGCAACACACCAACACACAAAAAGGCTTTAAGGTTTTATGATTAGTTAAGACCTGAGGGAGGCTCGCAATCAGCCTTATTAACATGTCCTGAGTTGGAACACCTTAATTATGTTTGTCAAAATCGGACTTGAAGTCAAACTCATTTGCATGTTTTGACGAGGCCTGTTGGGAGGCTCCTTCAACACAGAGTGCTGCACAGTGTGAGTATTTAGCACATTTCAGCACCGATTGTTAATAGACTTTTGTTGCTAAATGACTGAAGTAAGTTATTGAATGTGCTTTGTTGGATTCGCCCACCAAACCTCCCTGTAGAAACAAAAACTGAATCACGTACACATAAAGAAAGCTCGAGACTGTCTCAATCAAAGCTTGATCACCACTTTGACTCAAACTGATGGGGTATTCCATAAAGATGTAGAGAAAAAACAGGTATCTACTTGATTCCTGTTCAAATTCTATTTAAATACATGAAAGAAGTGGACCACACCTTCCGAGCTTCCCATTAAAAGCTCACAAAACAGTACCTTGTTATGTCAATGATATATAAAACAAGCATGCTTGAAAATAACAAACAATAAATGGTGTCACAGTACTGTCGGCAGTCATTTAGTCTTCCAGAAAAAGGAAGGAATGAAAATGAAGCATCAAAGATGAGCCAGAATGCGACATGCAGACAGGTACACTGACAGGATCTGACAGTTAGAAACCCTTAAAGATTATTTTCCTCAAAATTTAAGTTCATTAAAAGCTGAGGAAGGACATCGAAAAACACCAAAACAAAAACAAAAAAAACAAAAAACTGGGGTGTGTTAAAGCGTAAGCTTATAAGGGTGCCATCTGAGATTCCAGTTCAGTGGAGTCTGTGTCTATCTTAGTTATGGGAACAATTTAAACATAACTGTATTTAATTAATGCTACAAATTCTGCTACAATTGCACTTTAAATGCCAAGTAGTATATTGGGTGCACAGCAAAGATAAAGAAGAAGAAAAGGAAAATTCAACTCTTAAACTGACATATCGATAGACTATAGGTAGATACTATTGTCATGATTCCAGATACAATCCAATACACCGATAAGAATTTTGATTATTTTATTTGGTGGCTGAAGGTAAATGTTACTAAGAGTGTCAAACAAAGATGTTTTCAGTAATGACTTACATAAAATGCCTTGAAAAAAAAACAAAACAAAACAAAAGAAAAATTGAATAGCGTACAGAGTTTTTTGAGTTTCATTTGAAGGTATGATTGTGATCAATTATATCAAGGTATTGATATGCTCCAAATCTCTCTGTGCTCCGGCACTGAATTCTGTCCAGTGGAAATCAATGACCAACTCTTTAGTTTTTGAAGCACTAAGCTTAAGAATTTTTTTTTTCTCCAAAACCACCCTGAGAAAACAATCATCTCAGCTTGTAACCAATTTTTTTTTAAACACCTCAGTTTTATTTAAATTTCTTTTTCTTTTTTTTTTTAACCTGACACACCAAATTCTTGTCAGCAAATCCAAGGTGCTCCGAAAATTTCATCTGAGCGCCCAACAGTGGAGCCTGTTGTCAGGAGCACTATGTCACTGTGGCTTGTTCTGACACACAGCACAAACACAGGTTTTACTGTGTTTTACTTTTGGGCGATACCATCACACTTCCTTGCCCTGGTAAAAGGAAAATAATACTGCTATTATAGGGGCATGATACACAGAAAGGGCTAACAAAAGAGAGACACATCATGCGCTTCATTTCGCGATGACTGAGGCCTCAGACTTGAAGGCAGATTATTGTCAGCTGCCACTGTGAATTCACATAAAATGGGACATGTGATGGCATGTCAAAACTCTTGTCCCCAGTGTACATTGTTCATTTGTGCTTACATTGCACTGTGCTAATCTATTCCATAAGGCATTGTCACTGAAAGCATAGAAAGCAATGTAGATAGACATCTTGAGCACAATGCATTAATTAACTTAAAGCATTGTGGTAATATACATGTATGTATATACACACAAAAACATAGAGACACATATATACATACATATATATACACACAA
>JBAMYA010000011.1:5402307-5424708 GCA_037176975.1 Arrhamphus sclerolepis
CACACACACACACACACACACACACACACACACACACACACACATATATATATATATATATATATATATATATACATGTATAAACATTCTTGATTAATATGTAACTAAGATGGACATAAATTGCATGAGCATGGAGAGATAAAGTGAAAAACTTTCAAGGAAAGAGCAAGCATCAAAATGTGTGAATCTCAGCACAGATCCTCCCCACCAGGAGGCGAGTTACAAATGAAACTTCACTTCCACAACAAGTGGGAACAGAACCCAACAGGGGCCTTCTGGTATCCAGTTGGAGATACATAATTAAAGGAACATGGAGACGAAGCATGTTATTACCACTGTTTTCATTAGGCCAAGTTAACACATTGGTATCCCTTAAGACCTACAGACAAGAGGCCATAAAGAGAATGGTATAGGGTACAGTCTATTAAGGTCTAAAACTCTGTTCAAGTAATGTTCATATTGCCTCTGTTTTGTTTTTGTTTTTTTTCCCTTCCCCCTTTTCTGGCCATACGCTACTCCATAAAAAACATTTAATTTTGACATCAGAAATATAAAAAGCCTGCACTGGCCAGATTTTTTCATGATATTTTCGCTCCTTTTCCCTAACATCCAGGCTTAAATTAGCCAGGATTTTTAAGATCAGGGGCTGTTTTTTAGGCTATGAAAAATGGATTAAATGAAGAGGAAGTCTGGCCTAATGAGCTCCCTGGGCTATGGAGCAGCAGGGACCATGAGGGAAAGAAGGGAGACGAAGCAAGCCTTTGAGGAAGAAGCGGTCGCAGCCATGCCCAAAGTGTGCCAGCTTCTTCTCTCTTTAGCGCCAATGGCACAGACGGCACCTGGGCAAAGCATGGCCACCCTTGTCCAGTGCCAAAGGAGAAAGGCAGAGCAGCAAGTGTGTGCTGAACCTGAAAAGTTTCTTGGTTTTTTTTGTTTTTTTCCACTTCTACCTAAAGGTTCAGTCCATCCTTGGCTAGGGATAAGTAGTGTTTTCTCATTTGAAATATGTATTTTAGTGTAATCAAATGTAATTGAATGATTTTAGTGATTCAGAGTAAAATGATGGAACTTCAAAGATGAAAAATAACATTTGCCATAGCGCGATCAAAGAAATTGTAGAATAAAATGGGTCAAACAGACATTAAATAACAGACCAGTGCATCTTTGAGTCATCTTGCAGCAGAGATCATGCAAAATAATATATTATTGAACCCATAAAAAAAACTAAAAACAAAAGAGCTGAGTGTTTTCTGAAAACCTTAAAGGATTCTCATAAACCCTTTTTATTTATCAACTTCAGAAAATTAATAAATACAATTTAATAAAAAACAATTGAGATATTAAACCATCTGCTTTTTTGTTCTCTTTTTTTACATTGGAAAAAAAAACCAAATAGATCCTTTTGTTAGTGTTGATGCAATGTGCACATCTTTTGAGACTTCAAAGATCAAAGCGTGTGTTTTCTGCATCAGGTTATAATGGACTAAAAAAATCCATTGTACACCAGAAATGAATCTTTAAATTGTAAAAACTGTTATAACAGTAACTTTTCTTTTCATTTTCCTTTTACATGACAAAGTAATACATTTAGAGCATGTGTTAAAGTATTTCTTGTCAAATAAATAGTTTATATACAAGGAGAAAGGTAACAAAGTGTTACTTAAACTAGGACAAACAAAGAAATGGCTCTGAGATAGAAAACTACTAATTGGCTTGTCCCATCTTATCATTTAGTGCATATCACTCAAATAGCTTTCACAGAAAACAAATTATTTGCATGTCATGGAACATGCACTTTAAAAGTTTGAGTACGGTATTTTCATTGAAGGAATAACAACATACGTCTACAACAGCAGAGTTATGCAGGGGTCTATGAAGATGAAATGGAGGAGTAAGGGGAGGAAGGAGCTATTTCTGCAAGTAACTGGCTTCTTAATACCAGCAGAAAAAAAAATTAAATAAGGGGAGGAAAAAACAAAAAAGAACTGGTGATCTTTCACTGACCTTAAAAAATACAACAGAGAGCAACAGCTATGAGAGGGGGGACTGTAAGTGGAGAGGAGTATAGTCGGCACATTCTTCAGCTACTTTTCCTGACAGCGATTAGAAACTGTTGGATGCTCTCAACCTGCCACTCCTTTGCCCACAGGAGGCCTGTCATTACAAATAGCCCAGATTAAAATACCACACTCCTAGGGCACAGGCCTTGACCCGTATTTACCCCACATTGCCAAATGTCTACCCAGACAGTTAACCACACTGTCAAATGGGGCAGAGGAGGAGGGAAGAGAGGATAATAGTGGGAATGGTGAGAAAGCAAGACGGGAAATGTATACAGCAATGAAACCGTTGGTTAAAAATAGACTATGTGACCTAAAAAAGTAATATGCAAAGAATGAGAATTGAAGAGGAGCTAAAAAGGTACAAAAGAAATCCAAGGCAAATGAACTAAATCAGTTTCTTGAATAAAATACATGCATACATTATAAAACATAGATGCATCACCCTTCCAAACAATCGTACCTCGCAGATCTCAAAATGTGTGCACAGCTAGACGGGTCATTCACATTTGTCTTTTACCTGAGGTGTACAGCAATGTAGCTGCATTTGGCTAGTGGAGAGAAAGGATTTCAGCTCAAGCCTTCTGTACATGTCAACTTGTATATCTGTATGAAGCAGACATATGCAAACGGAGAGTAATGAGTGCAATGCATCTGGGATCTATCTGGTGCCAATGTGAATCGTCTGTCCTGACACTGAAAAATGACCTATCTCAGCAAGATTTGGAAAGGGGGGGGCGGTGGTACTTTGTTTGACAGTCACCAGCCCTGTGCTGACAGCCAAAGAGTAGAAGAGGAAGGCATCATTAGTATCACACACACACAAATATACAAATACACACATCAGCGCACAAATATTCATATACAGAAAGCTCAAATACATTCCATCAGACATGAGAAAATCTGTGCATGCCTGTTTGCACAGAAAAGAGTCTCTTGACGGATGTTTTCTACCTCAAACAGAGCATGACGTTGTGGCCGCTGTCATGTTGCAATGGCAAGCACACCGTGGTAGAGCTAGTCAAGGCGAAACACAACCCAAACAGACATTGTTTTACACATTGTAAAACATGGGCCGTCTTAAGTCATTTAGAACATGTGACTTAGTATAACGCCACAGGGCATGACATAATATCCTTTCACATCACTGCCATAAGATTAATTTTTTCGATAAAAAAAATTAGCTTGTAATTATTTAATAGTATTACAAGTTACAAATAAAATGAGCCAATCTCCTTAGAGGAGGTGGTCAATATAATGAATAATGCACAATGTTTAAGGTAGAAATATAAGAATAAAAGAAATATCATGACTGCGCTGCAACAATCCACCACAAAAAGTTAGGAACTTAGTGTATCAGCATTTATGAGAAAGAAAAACCTGTTGGTTTGTTCTGTATCCCTCATTACAGAAGAAAATGAAGCGCAAACAGAGAGAGGCAAGGATAGAAGAAGTTGACAGCAAAAATGGTCTTGAGTGACATGTTGAGACAAACAGCTGATAGATATCACTGCAACAAGCTCGGTTTGCACTGCTGTGAGTTAAGCTCGCACAGAAATGATAAGTGGGATACGAAAAACAAAATCCGAAGACATTTCATGACAGACAAGCGTCAGGACTGCTGCAAGATTGTCAAATGGCAACTGCTACAGAATGGGTCATTTGGTAGCCAAATTTAGCAACACAATTAAAAAAAAAGAAAAAAAAAGAAAGAAACTTGCGGCATACTTTATTCTAATACTTTGCAACATAATGAATATCCAGTCATGTTTACAAACTGACAAGACAGTTTGAATTGCTGAATACATTTGCTAAAAGCTGTTTTACTACTGTGAAACTGACAGTCTTTCAAGATAGTCTAGTAAGTTGCAAGATCCAAGACTGGCATGGCCTTAACATAGGCTTGTCTCGGTTTGCAAGTCAGATTCCACCAAAAGATGGGATCACTGTGATTCATTCCGCACCTTCTTTTCTCCACTCAGGCTGTTCTCCCCCAAAAACAATATGGAAAAAAAAAAAAGTCCCTTGGCTAATTAAAATTACAAACAGAAAAACCTGGTTGCCAGCTGTGCAGTAGTCATACAGTATATCACACCTAGATGGTCCAAGCATATAATGTATAATGTATAGCCCACTCTCCCACCACATAATAAAAATATGTACATATTCGAAAACAATGAGGTTGTACAGGAGTTCAAGTGGCAAGAGGGAAAGGAAAGGAGACAGTGTGTGTTTGTGTACGTGTGCAAACAAATTCATGATAGTGATCCCATACCTCATCTCCAGGGCATAAATAAACGTGTCTGTGTGTGTGTGTGTGTAGGTCTAGGTGTGTGTGTGTGGCTGTGGATTATAATCAGAGAGAAAAGAAAAAAAATTTATTCTGCAGCTGTCATTAATATTTTAGGGCTGTTACTGTAGCCCATGTGAAAGAGCATGAATGATTAATTTAGACATCACCTCTGTCACAATCCTTTACCAGGCATGGTCCATGATCCCCCTTTGTGAGTAATAAACAAAAGCTGGGTTCTGCCTCATTTTTGTTGTCGTGTAGTTCGGCCCCTTCCCATCTGGCAAGTAGGTGGGCTGTGCTGTTGGCTGCGTTTTAGCTCCACCTGAGACATTCACGTGTTGAGTGAAAAATAGGTGACAGAACCACAAAAAGGTGGCAAAGGTTACAGTGACAATAGTGGTCTGCTGATGTGTGGGTCTACTAAGGTTCAAGTATATGGTTCTACAGAATCTGTCCATTATCAGCTCTACGTTCTGACCCCAACAGAACAAATCACTAACTATTCCAAAACTAACATTAATGCCCAAGACAGTTTCTAAATGACAACAAAAATGAAACAATCGCATGAGGCAAACACAACTATTCAACCCGTTAGCCTGTAAACCAAGTACATCAATACCCCAGATGCTCTAACAGGGTGACATTAAGACCCTCCTTCTAAGGCAGTGGATGAGCATCTTAACCACTGATGGATGGGGAGGCAATAGCGAGGTCCTGTCACACTGACATGTGCTCCATATCCGTTTTTTTGATTTGTATTTAAGCTTTGTGTGACACTTGTCTGACAAGTGGAGATCACAAGAAGACAGGATCCATCTATCAGACCGCTGATGCCACTGCTGCTGTCTTCAGAGCCTGAGGGCGTGGTGCATACGTACGTGTGTGTATCTCTGCGTGTAAGAGAGTTGTGGTGTCAACAGTCTATATTTGTCTATCAGGAAACTACAGATTTTTTTTTCCTTCTTTTTTTTTTTTGTCTGTGTTTGTGTATGAAAACAATTTTGGGTGTTTGGGTATGTTGTAGAATGTAATATAGTAAGCATTAATGTGCCTCTGTAAGTGTGTGTGTTTGAGGCTACCTGCAGAGTATCGAGCCCACAGGGGTAAAGCAAGAAAAAAATGACACTGATGCGATGTGTTGGCATGTGCCCTCGGGTGGTTTTGGTGTTGCTGTCATCTTGTTTTCATACAGCTCCCCCTTCGTCACACTCCACATTATTCAAATAATGTGCCCCAAAGTTCCTTAAATAAATAATGAAGTCACAACTGGATGGATTGATGAACAGTGATGGAGAAGTACGTGTTTGTTGTTTATTGTTTTTTTTCTTTGCACAGATTTTTTGTTTGGACAAAGTCGTTGACAGGCACTGTTCTCTCGGGAGATGGAGCTTATCAGAAAAATAAGTACAGGGTTGGAGGGATGCTGACTTGCTGATGTGTATGTGTGTACAAGTGTGTGTGCGTGTGCATCTATTCTAATTCAAATCATTTCTTGGCTTTTTATGAAGAAGTTTCACTTTCTAAAATAGTTATATGGATAAACTGGTTGACGGTCAATAACTTAAAAGACACAAACAAGTGTGTCAAGAGGTCAAACTAAACAATAGGAGCAGAAAAAAAAACAGACTATTCATAATACAAAATAAAATTAGTACAAAAACATAAAATAAAAACAATCCTCCAGCTAACACAGACACACTTAAAAGCACAGCAGAAACGGAAATTATCATGATAGAGTATTACATATTGGGTCATAGACTCTTGAACTCAATTTTCTCATGTATGCATGCTGCAACACCCCACCCAGTTCTCTAAACAAATCTCCATAGCTTATGAGACCTAAGGAGGTCAACATGCATCTGAAACTTCCCTGTCTTTCCCCAGAAAAAAAATGAGTGGGACTTGAAAGCAGCGGAAGCCTGCTGACTCTCCTCTCTATAGTTCCTAAAGCCAATGCAGATCAATACAGAGCCTTACATACCACAACTGGAACAACACTTGTCAAAGGTTACTCCTTTTTCTCTGTGTTTCTCTCTTCGTTTTAGCAGGGCGGAGGAGTATGAGGAGACAGAGGAAGAAGAAATGATAGTGAGACAGAGGAGACAGCTGTGGAGAAGTAAGAGGAAAGCAAGAAAGATGAAACTAAAACAATACCTTCTCTAAAGCAACAGAACTCTGGGCTAATGGGTTTTGACACATCGCCGGCAGGCCGAAGAAAGAGGGGGCTAGGGGTGAGTCGATAGTGCTGCGTGGCTGTGGCCAGGGGCTAGCAGCAGTGGCTAGGCCAAACCCCTGGTACTGGCATGGGCTGGGGGCCTGACCACTAATCATTATAAAGTCAATGAGTCCTCTAGCGCTTGCAGCTACACTGGCCTTCCCAGGCAGCAACACCACCTAGTGAGGGTCCTATTGTGAACACGAGAAATATATGCGGTATATCCTGCATTCATGTACTGGGCAAAAGAAAAAAAGAAAGGTACAAAAGTAGAGACATTACTGAACAAAGGTACGTGAAACATTAGCCCAAAACACAACAATGTAAATAACTTAAGAGTATAAAGCACTGACAAAAGGATTTGACACACACTTATAGAAGTACAGACTATATCATGATGTGTGCCATGTTGGCTATCAATACTCTACAGCCTTTGATGCTGAGAGTCCATTAATAAGTGCTGTCGCATCTCCCGGCCTGAGCTGGAACCAGTCTCTCTTGAGATGCTGCATCAACTGCTCTCAGGTCAAACTGGAGCTCAGTCACCTCACCTGGACCCCATGCATTTTTTAATGCCTCAAACTGATCTTGACACACAGCCTTGGACTAGACTACTAAATCAGACAGAGTTACTCTTCACAAACAAAAAGTTCATTTCAAGAGAAATTCTTTTGAAAGCAGAAGGGACATTCCATCAGGTGCATTTAAAATATCACAATTATACGGGTGCTACAAAAATGAACAAGGCTGGAAGCATAATAATAAAGATAATTGTTGAGCATGTTGTTCTTGTTTAATCCACCAGTATTGGTTCATATTAATGTTAAACGGATGTTCAGCTCAAAAATAGGTTTAAGCTTAAGTTTAAAAAAATTTGTTTATGTAGGTTGTTTATCATGCTTAACATTATTGGAAAAAAGTAAGTTAACAAATGCCAAATTGAAGGTTTTTATAATTTTAAAATGTAACCCAAGGCAAGTTAGTTTCAAGGCAAAGCCTCTAGATCCTGTGCAGACCACTCAAATTGTTACTTCCTGGTCTTGAATAACCTAAAGGGGCAGTGGAGAAGTATTTGGCTCTTCAAGGTTGCTCTGACTTTATTAAACTAATTTAGTAATTATATTAGCCAGTAAATCTATTGTGTTATCCTTATGTATATATACATGAAATAAGCTAAAACGCTGCAAAACAAAAAAGGGTAAATCAATAACCTCACAGCTTCTTACCCTCACTCTAATCAATATGCAAGCAAACTTTTTTGCCCGCATTACTTCCACCACTATGCCCATCGATTAAGTCCATTGATTCTGATGCTCAACCCTCTTTTAGGAAGGGAAGATATGGATATTTAGCACTACAGACCCCATCTGGCCAGCTTTGCGAACTTTGACCTTTCAGTTAATCCTCAAACAAAAGGTAGAACTTATTGGTACCTATACAATCTGACCTGGAATCATCCCAGAGGGGGGGCAGAGTCAAGCAGCAGGGTGTCAAAATAGGATAAAAGTAAAAACCAATGCCCTCTTCTGGGCCTGAACTCCACTGCAACAAATTAAACATCATCAAATAACAATTTTGACCAGCGCATGGTCTAGTTATTTGTAATTTGAAAATAAGATTGCATATACCACACAACTTTGATGCAGGTTTGTCAAGATATACTATTCGGAAACAGTGTTTAATCATTAAAGGTAAAAATTAAAGAACAAACGATGATGAATGTAGAGGACAGAGAAAATAAAAGAGCAACGAATGGCAAGTGCGGTAGGGATAGCCAGAACCCAGGTCTGCTCTGGTGTTCAATGAGGTTCTTTACTGATGTGCCGCTGGGTTCTTTGAAGGGATTATTAACACATTTGATTAATCTGGTCCAATTGTCACAGAAAATATAACCTCCATCAGGACTATAAAATGGGCGGCTCTTTTCTTCTTCAGCTTCTCTCATGTTATTGCTTCTTTCACTCCCCACACACCCTCTCATTGCCCTGGGTTTGTTTGAGTCAAAGCAATCCTCTAATTACAGTCTCAGACATCTTGAAGAATAATCTTTCACGCTATTAGTCTGATAGGAAAAAGGCATTCTCTTCCACAAACACACATACATCAGCAGACACACACAACACAATGGCACTGCACCTTACAATACCAACAGACTTAAACCATTACAAATTTTCTCTATTTAATAGTAAATAAAGCAAATAAATAATGGCTCCAAATATATTCTTTAAAAAGTAAATCAACTTGGTGAAGATAAATTAAACAACAAACAAACACAAATCAACTCGGTAATGCGTAACTCTACCTCTGCTATGAAGCAAGATCCAGTGAGATCTGGTGCTCTAAACTACCTTAAAAAGTCATGTAATTATTTTATTAAGTATAGCAGGGTGTCATTTCAGCACCACATGACTTCTCAAATAAACTGGATGTACATTGATGAAAGGTCTCAAAATGAGCTGAACAAAGTAAAGCAACAAAATGAAGACTAAGGAGCCCTCGAAACACACCGGAGGCAAAGTTTGATTGGGTGTATAGCATTAGAACAGGGCACCCCAGCAAACCTTCCAAGAGGGGGCAAGTCATTAAACCAGAAAAGACCACAAAAGCAGAAAAGACCAGAAAAGCAGGGCACTGATCACAGAGCTTACAATCCCTGGACACCGAAGGAGCAGAAAAGCTCCACAATAGAGATTGGAGTGTCTCACCATAAAAACACTTAAAGCTGTACATTCCACAAAGTTGTTCTTAACATAGAGCAAATTAAAGAGGAGGAAAAAAGACAGATAGAAAAACTAAAATTTAAATAATCAGCTATCGGTGAAAAGCAGCATGTGGTGCAAAGCCAACATCTCTAATCTCTTTTAGAGCATCATGCTCACAATAGAGCATGGTGGTGGCAGCACCAGGATTTTTCATTAATGGGGCATGAGTAGATAATCAAAATTGAAGGACTAATTACAGGCAAATTATTTAATAAATCCTGTTCCTCTCCCTGAGAATGTAGATGGAATGGAGGTTTATCTGCGAATGAACTAGGACTGAACGTACAAGGCTAAAGCAACATCCAAGTAATTTAATGGGAAACATTTAAATATCAGGGCCCAGTCCTTACTCTGCACTAAAGATTAAAGATTGCTGTCCATCAACCAGCAGAAAGAATTCAGTTTGCCTTGAAGAATGGGCAAAAGTCAGTGTGCAGATGTATGAAGCTTATTGAGCAACACTCCAACAATCTTTTATCCAAAATTGTTACAAGAAAGGTTCTCCAGAGTACATATACTTTGGCTTTTTTATATATTTGATTTCTTCTTTGGTAGGCACTTTGTGTTGACCAAATAACAAGACGCACCTCCCCCCCCCCACACGGGAAAAAAAAAATCTATTTTAATTACAGGTTGCATGAACACAAAACAGGAGAAAATACCAAAGAGGGTATACACTTTTGTGCGACAGTATAAAAATAAATAAATAAATAAAAATATCTCTTTCACATAGTGGCAAATCAATTTTAACCTTTGGATCTCTGCTTCAGCCTCTAAGATTAACAGCTCAACTACTACAAGGTTACAGTTGACGGAGCAACTTTCAAATGGTTATACAAAATCTTAGACATGTCTCATGATTACCATGTCTACCATTAATAAATAGCACATTCTCCTTGAATACTCAAGAGTTGGTGTGTGCTACCATTTCCACAAAAGAAAAATGCTCAAAATAAAGTGGTTAGTGTACAACATGCTTTGATTTAATCCCTAAAGAGTCAGATGCAACTTGACTAGTTTTTAATCTCAGTGCGAAGACATGAGAACAATGGTATGGACTGTTATTATCATGAAGAAAGAAGAAGCAGACAGACCTGTAGACTATTTTAAAGAAGTACAAGTATTTAGAAGCATATGCATATCAATATTGCAAAAAATTGTCTATAGCTAATAAGATTACATGTAATCTGCTACAACGTGTTAGTAACCTGGGGTCAGTATCCATGGCGTAACCACAAACTGACCTTCTGTCACTTCAAGATTAAATGAAAAAAGATGCTAACATACAAGCAAACATATATTTACGTACTGAATAAAGCCTCTTTTCAACAAAAAAGGGAAACAAACTTTCAGTGTCTGAAAAGGAAAGAGCATCAAATAAACCAAAGAAAGATTTTAACTGCAAATCTTATCATCCTTCACTGTGATAAGCACCGACAATACATAAGAGAATTCTTCCCCATGTAGACCATTAACTTCATAGCCTGTTTTTGAAATGTATATTTATAAACAGAATGTGAATTGTGCAAATGGGATATTTTCAAATGTACACATGATCTGTGGAAAGGGCCAATGTAGTTGACATCAAAGTGTCCTAAGTGGGAGAGGTAAAAGTAGGCCAGGCCATGGCCTGGGAGAGTAGGGGAGTGGATAGAGAATGAAAGAGAGAAAAGAGGTTAAATACATGGAGGAAGAGATAGAAAGAGAGTTTGGTCCCGGGCTGGGAGGAGCTCAGGTGTGAGTTGTGAGGAGGCGCCTTCTGTTCATGGCTTTAAGGCCCCACTGCGGACAGGAGAAGGGGGCCTAGATATATACAGCCTCTCTTGTTTGGCCCAAATAAATCCAGGTGGCTAAAGATGCATGCAAATGTCAATCAACATGAAGTCAACCCCTATAAACATAGACACGTATACAGCACTTACATGCAATACGATTAAATATACAAATGAAAAGTCACTTGTGCACTTGTAGCTTATGGACATTTGAACAGTTTTAAAAGGCTTTATGAACACAGCTGAGTGTGAAAGAATGTTTTTGAAAAAAAGCATTAAGAGTGCTTATGATGAACCACATAAAACAACTGCAGTTTTTGTGGTTGATCAAATTATTTTCAAGGATCAGTTAAGTGTAAAATTTTTACTTTCTCAATGATTATGTGACTGATGTGGATTTTTTATTTTTTTTTTGCACTTTATGTAGTCTAAAGACTTCCTCTGTTGCGTATATTGCATTGACGTGTTCATTTTACCAAAGCGAAGTGGTTCCTCACTTGTTTGTAAAACAGATGCAACATCCAAGCCTAACATGTTGCAGAGGCAGCAAAATTATCAAAGACAAGAGCAAACAATAGATACACTGTACTCTTTAAAAAAAGAAAAAAAGAGTCCACATTTGTACTAAAACACATCCCACAAAAGGTGTAATGTAGAGACATTAAACGCACTGATATGCATGATTTGCTTGTAAAATGACCACCTTTCTAACACGTTTATCTCAGAGGGGCTCTTTGATTTCTTTTCTGCTGTTGACATTTGCGATCACTGTACGGCAAGCATGAATAGGCAGATGGATTACAGAACTCAGCTTCTGAAATACTCATGCATAGAGACCTGAGTGCAGCGTGGCTACACATGCCCATCCTGATGACTATGTGACTGTGCTCCTACAAGTTTTCTGAAGGGAATACACCGTAGCTTAGACAAAGCAACAAAGCAAGGACTCTTCTTGTGATGGACGTGTAAGAAAAAAATTATGCAGATTATTAAGTGAAATGTAATTAATGATAATACATTTTTGTTGTCATCATTGGCAGTGTGACAGAAATGACCTCCGTTAATCATCACCTTGACAGTTTCCCCAAAAATTTCAACGTCTCCTCAAGAAAGATGTTCAAATCACTCAAATCAATTACTTCAAAGAGAGCGCTCGCATATCGAGACTTGTTAAGTTAACTGTAGTCATATTCCAAAGGTGGAGTGCTGGAGCCATTGCTGTCACTTGATTATGGCCACGTCTTAATTGGGAGTGAAAGCCTCCCCAAGAGAGATGGGTAAACCTGCCACACATGACTGAAAGGACAGATTTTCTTCTTGGATTTAATAAGTGTGTCAACACACACAGACGGAGGGAAAGAAACAAAACAATCTCTACTCCCCCCCCCCAATCTTAATGATCATCAAAATCTTCCCCTCTGTCCATCTGTAGAGTGAATTTGATTTACATGAAAAGAGGAATTTGCATGAACCGACTACATCTGGCCTTTAAGAGGCAATAACAATTATTTATTGAGCTGGTTGTTAAAATGCCAATTCAACTGACCATCAGCCTAAACAGCTCATTAAAACAGCACAGCACCTCACTTAAAGCACACAAGAAATTTGGCAAACAATTTTGCAATATAGTATATATATTCAGAGTAGCTACGCAGGGTAAATGAATGAACTGTAAATTTCCGTCGTTTTTTGGGGGGGGCGGTTGTGGTTGTAGATATTTTATTTATTTATTTATTCATTTGTTTATTTGACACTGACCTCTTTCTATGCTCCCTCTGACCCTATTGTCTGATATTTAAGCTCTTCATTTTTCATGTACACATCATCCTGTACAAGTCCTGCACAAGATGCCAAAGACTTTAAAGACACCTCTAAACACTTACTTGAATCATCAAAATGAAGTAGAAAATAAGGTAGTCAAGACATTTAATATAGTATGCATAATAAATAGTGTGTGTGTGTGTATATACAAATACATATATATACATATATATACACACACACACATACATGCTTACACCTTGGTAATATAGCATGTGTAAATCTGAAGATGATGAGAATTTCAGCAGCGTAATGCTAAACTAATATCTGAGCTGCAAAATGCTATTTAAAAATACTAATAAGCACATTCCTACGATCAGACGGTCTTCAGCAAATACTAAAAAAGGCTACATCAATGCATCGACTTCTGTTCTGTGTGTAGTCATAACTAGGCACCTACTCACATCAAACTTGAGATAGGCCAGACCAATGAAGGTGTCCCTTAGGCCATCTTAGCCAGTCCTTCACAACTGCACTTTAAAAGATGGGCGACAGTACAGTACGCTGCAGTTGGCCTTGATTGATGATTGGGTAACCCAAGATCATAGATGTTCTCAGAGAGGACTTGCCAGTGCAAAGCTGTGCATACATCAGCCCTTCAGGTCTACCACTACACACATCATGTGGTCAGACTGACTGATGTGAACACCAAGAACGTGCAGACTGCTTTAGAGAAGCACCCTGAATGGAAATGAACAGTAAAAAGTGGACAACAGAATGTTATACATACACACACATATATACAGATATATATATATATATATATACACACATATATATATATATATATATGTACACACACACACACACACACACACACATATTTAGATACACATAAACATACACTTTTACACACACACACAAACATGTTCTCAGCTAATAAAATAAAAGGGAATGAGGAACAATTACGGGCATAATAAATGACAAAGTTTTTGCTGTCTGTACGCATTTTCTTTTGAGTAACTCTGGAGTTCACATGGACCGGTCCACGGGATTATGCTCGTGCATTTGTGCATGCAGAGGGCCCCTTTCAGCAGTTCTTAGAGACTGAGAACACTCAGTGCCTACCTCCTAAAGCAGCTCAAGGGCGCAGCCTATCTACCAAAAGACAGAATGCATAAATGGAATTGTGCTTCTATTCAACCACAGAGCCAGCATCCAGTCACTACTTTGGTTCATTTACATGGGAGCCAAACTGTTTGCACTGTCAAGGTTATGAAATCTAGCAGAGAAATTGGAAAAGGTTAAAAACAAGTTCCAGGCAATTTAAAATTCAGTCAAGTCCTTCATGAGAAGGAGAAGTGAGAAGTGAGTAGATCTAAAATGAGACAGATTACCTTCAATCCAAATGAGGACAATTCTTGGAGACCTACAAGTTATATCCTCAAAATTAATGCCTTTCAGAAATGTTGTGTCAAACACAGTAGCTCATTTACCATGATCTGATAACGGTAACTCAAATTTTAAACTTTGGTTACTTTGGTCAAAATGTTAAGTCACCCACATATTAGAAGAAAAATGTCAGCATGATGTTTGTGGCTAGCTCTCCTGAAGACTGTGGTGCAGTCTCCTGTTCATACACACACGCAGACACACACATGCTGGAACAGCACACAGAGCACTCCTAAGGTTACCCCCTAGGACAAAAGCTTTACCATCCTACTGACTGGCAGATGGGGAAACCAGCTGACATCTCGGCCCGGCTCTGTTTCATGTTCCCTGGGTGTCTTAAACAGGCGGACGCCCTGTCTGATGGGCACAGAATGGCCAAGGAGAACGCTCCTTTGACAAAGGAAGGGAGGTGTGATTCTTGGGGTTACCATTGAGCATAGGAGGAGCAAGGACAGACGGAGATGGTTAATGTGCCTCACTATGTTTTGTACAGCATATTTGTGTGTCTTACTGGGAGTGTTTATGGTAGATGCAGATTTATAATGAGTTAATGACTCCCTTTCGCTTTATTTGGTTATCCAACAGTGTCAAATACTTTCCCTAAGGCTGGATGATATTCATTTATGTAAGGTTCATGATCAACTGAAGTTTCACGATTTAACTAAGTTATTTAAGCCTAAACATCTGAGCCTTAGATACTGTCATGTAAAAAGTGCCACATGGCCTTAATTCTAGAAACCAAAAAACATCTGTGTTGCTTTAAAAGACGTGACAGTGCATTTACCAGCTGAGAAATGTTATTTTACAAAATAATACTATATTAAGCATTAGAAATGGCTCAGGAATAGTCATCCTGGGACCCCAACATTTAAGGGAATATGCCACATTGTGATGTCCACATAGTTCAAATGACAGCAGTCCTCTTGAAAACATTTACAAATAAAACATCATATTGTTATGTTTGTATGAGAAGGACACCTACATACACATGCATGTCTTATTTACATAAGCTGAGAGTTTATTTTACTGTCAAAAAGGCCTAAAATTAAAATTTTTAAAGTCACTTTTATGTCCCTGTAAAGTAAAAGGATCAAACACACAGTTTCAACTGGAACATTCATGTTAATAAGTTTTTCTTTTTTGCGTGTGTGTTTTTGCGGTGTGTGTAGGACAGGAGGGTTTGGCTGCTTTGTTTGTCTATCTATGGAGTTCAGTCCTGTGCTAGTACCGTCAACAGATGTTACAACAATAATAACAACAATAATAACAATAATAATAATATTAGCTGAAATTTAGAGGAAGAAACCTTTGATTCTCAATTCCAGCATTTTTCAAGAGGCTGATGAATGATGTCACTATCTCAAATTCCATCTATAAAGAGGCATTTGAAAAAAAATACAAAATTAAAATTAAACAATACATTAATTTTTTTCCAATTCTTTTTAAGCATTTGTAATGTACCACATAAGAAAAAGAAAAATATCACAGCCTATGTCAAGACACATCACAAGCACAAGGCTCAAATTGATAGGTTTCATATTGAACTGATAAACTGGCAACTGACAAAACTATGAATAAAAACTTAACACGAATGTCAAAAAGGAATCATACCATTTTCCACTTAATTTTCACCTTAAAATACTGGGCCTGCACATAAAAAAAACTTCCCTTATCAGCCACCTTGACAGAAGATACATTTCTTTGTAGCAGTACGGCTCCTGCCTTTTGCTACAGTGTAAATAGGACCACATGCAAAGGAGTTTAACTGGGCAAAGAAGCCCTCTGTCTCTTGTTCATGCAGCACCTACTCACTAACTCTGATCAATTTCTCTTAAAAATAAAAATAAAAAAAGCAAGTAAGACAGAAAAGGGAGAGAGATATATTCAAATGCCAAAAATAATTTTGTCATTCACAGCAACATGCTTATCACTGAATACATTTTTGGATATTTGTCTTCAGGTGACAAGCTGGCACAATTCTCTCTCGCCTCCACTCCTTCACTTTTATTTCATTTATTCCATTCTTTTATTTATTTTTCTTTCTTTTTTTTTTTGGGGGGGGGGGTTATTCCTTTCCATTTTTAATATTTCCACACTTCAGATGTAGTGTCTCTTTAAAATGCCCATGGGGGCTCTGAGTCCTTGCTTTTGTCTCCCATTTCCTTCTGAAACAGTTTTTCTTTAACCCTATGCAGTTCTTCACAGTTGTTGTCTTAGCTCTCTCCTCTCCACCGCTCTTTCTGCTGCCTCCCCCCCCCCCATCTCCTCCTCTCTCTCAGTTTTTTCTATGTCAGCCAGAGGTCAATGCTACACTTTTTTCTCCTGCATGCACCAAGACAGGGGGCGTCTTTATAGTTACTGTGACCTAAAAAAAAAAGAAAAAAAAAAAGAAAGAAATCTGATTTAAGGTTGGGTGAAGGTATCTTTTAAGATATGGTGGAATACTACTATCTACCAATTGGAGGATACTATTTACTTGTTGATAAGGATTTGATAAACTTGGGTGAGGTTGAAAGAGAATATAGACCAGGTTACAAAATTATTTCATGAAGGCATTTAAGGACACTGTGTCACTGAAATTGCCTTTATTTTATTTTATTTAAACAGACTAGCAAGCTTTTCTCTTTAAAGCTTAGAAGAGTCTGTTCAAACCCAAGAAATGCTGGTCAAGTTGTTAGACTCCATTAATTAGCATTGCTAGAGTTTGGTTAGTTTTTCAATTAATAAAACATGTGCCTCGATAGTACAGGGTCAATTTAATTTTACCAATCATCAACTAGAACTCTAATTGTGTTGTGACTTAATTTGAAGAATGTTATGATTCAAGCTTTAAGATGTTTTTAAAATGGTAAATATTTAAATAAATTGAGTTTTATTGTAAAATCGGTAAGAAAGTTTGAATCAGTAAAGCTCCATTGTGCACCAGTCATTCCCCCCACTAATTCCATTATGTTGCGGGCCTTACAAAGTCTGGGAACTAAAGGTCTAATTGCGATCGTCTCTCATCGTTTTATGAGCGCTAGCGATAACACTTTTTTGAGACACAGCAGAGGGACACAAGAGTAGAGGTAGTGGTTGAGTAACAGCAACTTATATTTCGTGGAGGGCTCCCTTAAACTCAGACAAACAGGTCACTTATTTCCTTCTTTGAAGCCCAGTAGAACTTGAGCTACTATCTGGATGTTTGCGACAAAACCTGTCGATACACAGAGAAATAGAGACTTGCCCAAGCACATACAGGGAACAGGCACACACCCACAAACACATACTCGAGTCTGTTGGTTCAGCTCTTCCATTGAGGGTCCGTATGCTAGCCGGCCATTGTGCACGTAAGGCCTTTTGTCTCGCCAGCACAAACTGGTGATTGCACCTTAGCTACCGCAGTTCAAGCGTAAACAGTGTTTTCATGCCCTACGATATACACTGTTGCCAGTGGACCCCTAAATCCCTGGAACAGCTGAGTCCTAGGGTGTCAAAGATAATGGCGATTTATTGCAGTGCGAGGCTTTCTCACTGCCCCTCCTGCCCCCCTTTCCAATCGCCCCCCTCCTCGTCCCTCAAACAGATTAAAATTAAGCCGTAAACATGTGAGGATGGAATTAACACATTTAGTGAGTCTCCTCTTCCCACATCCCATTTTCGCTCCAGAGCGGCTGATCCCCGCTGCCGAACGTGGGTGCAATTTTAATGACTTGCAACGTTTTTGAAGTCCACATGAAAAAAGCGACGCTCGCCGTTTGTGGCGGCGCTAGATATGGCTGGGCCATGGCCGGCCATGATTGGGAGGGACACACGCCGCCGACTCGGACTCCAGGCTCTTCGATAGGATCGGTGTCATTTTCCTCTCCACGATAAGACGCCTTGCTGACAAGGTCCGATTAGGAGAGAAAAAATCATTATTGCTACGCCTTTCATCCACCGGGGGTTTACCGATAAACAGCTCACCCACGGCTAGATTTTCTGAGAGCAAGATGTTATGCATTGAAGCATATATATTTAGGAAATGTGGTTTAAAGTGAAATTTCAGCAGCTGTTTTAAAACAATAATTTTCTTTTGAAAAAGCGAAATCTTTTTTTTTTTACTTTTACCTTTAAAACATACTTTTAAAAAGCCTTTCTCATTAGCAGAAAATTCAAGCTGTGAAATATTTAAGTCTTAGCTTTTGCCTCCATTAATCAAACAATTATCAAATAACTCCATATTCTTTTTGAACACAATACAATACAGCAATTGTATCAGCCTACAAAAAAGTGATTTAATATGCTATACCTCGAGGAAATCCATTTTAGCAAACGTCCTTTTTAAAAGAGAAATGAAAAAGCGATGCTTAAAATATTCAAACTACATTGTAGAACAGAGAGAGTGAACCAAAAGAAAAATATCAGAAAAAAATAAGCCAGATATTATAAAGAAAAAGATTTACATTGCATATATTCTGTGTATATTACTACATATCATTTACATAGTGGCTGTGAATTACATTGTATTAATATATCAAACAAAAAAATTCAAAAACATCACTTCTCTTGAAACTTATTTTTCAAAGAAAATAATTTAAAAATGAATGTGAAGAGCTACAATAATATATACACACACCTTTATTTAATGTCACTTTAACTTATATTTAAATGTATATAAATATGCAAAAATGCATTCAAAAAATTATGTTACTTTTGACAAATAAAATACTTCAAATATGAGAACTAAAATACTTGTGAGGAGTTAAAAATACCCTCTGATTAAAAGTACAATTCAAGCTTCGTAAACGTAATTGATTGTGTCATTTGTTAAGTGTTTGCTGATGGATTTGAGGAGCAGGCACCACTTTGGTGGCCTAGCACCAAAAGAGTCATCGAGTCTGATCTTTAAAGGAAACAGGGAGAAAGAAAGCAAGTGGGAGAGAAATAGAAAAAGAGACAAAGATGGAGGGGGAGAGTCGGGACAAACGTGTGCTGTGTTGCTGGGCCACTCCAGCACCCATGGACACGCAGCAAGACTCAAAGCTGCACTCTGCTTCAAAAGGGAGCCATGGAGATTTTTATTTTTTTATGTTCACAAAAACATATTTATTTATTATTTGTCACTCTGTCATTTGACAATTTATTTCTTGCTGTCCAAGCACCTCTTGCCCTGCCACTGGTATCCTGTTCAGTGATGCCGATATGTGCCCCCCCCCCCCCATATCTTTTAATACCACTGCACTCGAAAAATCAAACTGCTCTAAAACAAATTGATGTACTCTTTAATATAGTCGTCACATCATCACAGGGTCCCCACACGTCTGCCTCAGTGACAACTGCAGGGCTGCTTAGCTTAGCCCAGCGATAGCTGCCACTTTGTTGGTCGCTTCAATGATTTATCACAAAAGAGAGAGAGATTGTGAGAGTGGGAAGAGAGGAAAAGGGAGAGAGTGAAAGAAAAATCCCCAGGATCTTGATTGAGTCACTGGCACCTTTGATTGACAATGTCTAATCAGATTATCTCCTTCCTAATAAAGTTGATGGCCTGCGGTGTTGCTCTCTACCTGGCATGGTGAACTTTGGGCGAGGCTAGGGCCCCTGGGGGCCAAAACCCAACCCTCTCTGCTTATCTAGATGGGCTGAAATCAATCCCTAATGAGCTGTTTCCATTTTCCAGGACTGATTACAGACCCCTAAACACCACAAACATAAGAAGTCTTCTTAGCCACCTACAAACCACCTTTAAAAAGGGGCAATGCTTTTGTCTGTCTCTGTTTCTGCAGGTCATTTTCTTTGCAAGGTTATTTTTTATCAACTTAAAATATATGGAGGGGAATATATTTAAATATATTCAACACCCATTTGTGAAATTATTTACTGAATTTTTTTTTCCCTCAATACTGTCTCTTATGTGCTTATACTATGTTTGGTATGGTATTAACAGGAAAATTGAATTTTCTTTATATTTTACATACTATACTTTTGGTCACAGTTTACCTGTAACTTTACATTTACTGTCCTAAAATATATTGAAAAAATGAAGTTCAGTCCAACGACATAATTCTTATTTTTGCCATCAACATCTTACATGAACTGTCTGTCAATACTCAACTCCCTCCACTTCAATTAAATATGAGTAGAAAGGCGGAAAAGCTAATCATTGCAACTTAGATGTCTTATCTGACATGCTACTTCGATTTCTTAACAACCAATCATAAATCATTCAAGATATTTTGAAGTGTGGAGGGCAGGGCTAAAATTTGGCATGTCTTTGATTTAAGCTCAGTCTTCACATTTGACAAGTCTCCACATTTGGACATTTCGAGCAGTCTTGTATGAGGTACCATGAGGGACATTATTCGGAATTAGCATTCATACACACATATGAAACCAAACTCTCTCACACACTATACTGAAAACCTCACACAAGTACAAGTGAAACGCTCTTATGCATACAACTGAAAATCCTTTCATACATAGAACTGAAAATGCTCTCATACGCAGAGTTGAAAATCTCAGTTGAAATGGAAATGAGTTCATTTGAAACGGAAGCTGACTGGTTAAGAAGGGAAACTTTATAATACAGGTTAACAGCAGTAAGCTTGTTTTCTAGCCACAGTGATGTCAGCAGCCAAGAACAAATCTGACTAAAGTGAATTTTCCAATGTATTCATATTTGCAGCCACGGGGGTACATGTAAATCAGTATATCATACGTTCTATCCATTTTCAACTGAAAATCAAAAATAATGTTTGCAAAACAAACTGTGGATATCTAAATAAAAACTTACTTTATATATTGATCGAACTAAAACCCTCTTTAGCTCTAAATCTGACAAATGTCCTTTCCCCTTCAGATCATGACACAAAATCTTTTGATGCTTCTTTCTGATCACTGCAGGGTGTTCCCCATCGGCTGCAGCGCAGAACATTTCTGCATATGCAGAACCAGTCATTTTTTCGTTTGCGTTTGTTTTTTAATTTTTTTTTGATTGTTCATTGAAAATGGAAGGAAAAACAATACACTTATACTGACCCCCATAACTCCAAATAGACACCTGGACTGTCATCTCTCTTCACTTTTCCAATCTCAGCTTCATGATAGCCTTCCATAACCACAGACAGCTTTAGCAACTAATGATGCTGTAGTTAGCTTCCGATTTGTGATAAAAATAAAGGGCCATTCCATGTTCATCATATATTCTGTACTCTAAACAATCATTCAATACAGGTTTGAGCAGTCTACTTATTGGGTTTTTTGATATGGGCCTGCTATAAAGTGGCCTTATTGCTCTAAAATATGGTGGAATTGTCCTGTAGTTTTCTCACACATCAGAAGCTAACTTCAGCATTGCTAGCTGCTGAAGCTGTTGGTGGACAGAACAAGTCCACAGACTGGTTCCTGGCTGCTGGCATTACTGCGGCTACAAAACAAGTTTACCACCATTAACCTATATTATAAAGTTCTTAACCAATCAGCTTCCATTTCAACTGAGATTTTCAGTTGTATGTATGAGAGGGACATTTCCAAAGTATATATGAGCAGATTTCACGAGTAAATGTTAGAGCTTTACAGTAGTTTATGTGAGCACATTTTAGTTGTGCGTGAATGAATAAATTTCCAGATAAAAACATTTCACTGGTGTGTGTGTGAGGTTTTCAGCATAGTATGTGAGAGTTTGGTTTCATAGGTGTATGTGAATGCTAATTCAGAATAATGTCCCTCATGGCACCTCATACTCTTGACTCAGATGTCTTTAAATTGGCAATCTGCAAGCCCTTCCCCTTTATTTACTGCCCTCTCTAACTGGGTTATCCCTCTTGTCTGCTTGTAGCTGTGCCAGGGTTTTTAAGTCAGTGCTCTTCACTAATGAAGTTCTATACTTTATTTATGAGACAAACAGAGAATCCTGGATGTTGAGGGCGTGTGGTAAATAGCTTTGCGTGTCCAAAGAGTCTCCTCTATATCCCTCTGAGCTCTCACTCACTGTTTTGGACAAGGCTTTGTTTTCCCCAAATACGTGCGTGACATTGAGAGAGGAGGGGAAGAAAAAAAGCACAAAGCAAGGTTACATTCACAGGTTTCCAACTTCCCCCATCATTCCCAGCAGTGGTCAGACCAGATC
>JBAMYA010000011.1:5435225-5449328 GCA_037176975.1 Arrhamphus sclerolepis
GGGGGTGGGGGGGTTGTAGGGGGGTTCTTTTTCTGTTTTTTGTGTTTTGGATGAAAAAAAAAAGAAAGGGTGTGGGGTGGTCGTCTATCAGGGTGCGGAAAAAAAAAAAAAAAAAAAAAAAAAAAAAAGGGTGATAGTGCCAATTCAGTTTCTGTCGGCATACAGATAACGAATAAATGCCGAACTCTATTAAATCCTCCTTTAGCCATTATCGCAGGGCCAAGATGCCATTTTTAGAACTCACGACAGTTCCCCATTTACTTAGCTGTAAATCCTTGCCATGTAACCAACAGATTTGTGACTGGTAATGATCTGCTCAGCCAGGGCTATATGAAATGATCCTGACCTCTTTCAGATCGTCAGGAATTAAATTGACCGACCATCTTTTCCCCTCTCTTATCACCACGGTCTCGTTAGATTAAAAAAAAAAAAAAAAAAAACTGAAGTTCCGAGTACTCCACTCACAGCAAGACCAAGACAAGCATTATCTCCACAACTTTAAAAATTTAAATCAGGAAAATGCGACATGTGGAAGAAAAAGAAAAAAAACAAAGTGTATGATTTATTTATCTTACTTTTGCACCAAGCATGATGTGTTTTTGTGTCTTTGTGTGGTGTGTGCTTTATTTTAATTTGAAATTCTCAAAGTTCAATATCAGAAATAATTTCTGCTAATTAATAATAAAATACGTCTATCATGGAGTCTTTACAAAATAATCAAGATTTGAGTAAATTCAAGTTTAATTTAACAGGGAAATAAAACCACAAGCAACTGTGTCAATTATTGCTGATTAGGTTATCTAGTTGCCTCATAAAATATCTGTAAATAGAAAATATATATGAAAATTATATTTGAATGCAAAGATGGCGCATTTGTTTATTGGGTACAATATTATTTATCAGGCTATAAAATCTAATTTTATTAGTATAATTGTGCATTTAATTAGTAAAATGATCATATTATGAAATGAGAAATAAATCTAATGATAAGGATGTATATGCTGAAATTAAAATGTCTCTATGGACAATTCTGATCATTGCTCCATTTTGTTAAACACAGTAAAATGAAACAAAACAGCATAAAAGGCTTTACTATTATTATCAAATGTAAAACAAAATGAATTAATAAAACAGCAATCCCCCCAATGTGTGTGTGTGTATATATATATATACATATATATACACACACACACACACTTTGTGTGTAAATGCAACAGTATTTTCAAATAAATATTTTTCATCTGAATTTCTCCAATCAAAATATGTAAATTAATAGATTTCTAAATATTACTTGTGAATGTATTTGAAAACATTTTTAAAAAAGAAGATATAAGATTTGAACTCATCTTTTCCTTTTGCTTTGACAAGATTTTGATAGGACCCATCAGAATCACAAATATGGCATTTCTGACAGCAGATCTCCTTCCAACTTTTGCAGAAAATGCTGAAGTCACTTTTGTGTCCGCTAATTTGCCAGGAATATGCATATCAATTACACATCTTGGCTGGTGATACATATGTTTCTAAGATGTGAAGTTCATGGGTCATCATTGAAATGGAAATAAGAAAATGTTCAAAAAAAAAAGAAAGCCATCTATCCATCTTCGCAGGGTTGTGAATCATCTAAATATATTACCACAAAGCACTGTGGGACTAAATGTGCAAATGTGCATTTGAGCATTTCTTTATTTCGCTCTCTTTTTTCTGAGCATTAGGTGCATTTATTTTGCATGTGAGCATGCACGACTGATTGTGCTTTGAGAAACAGCAGACCATGCAACCTGAAAGCTGAATCTAAAGACAATATATAATTAGTCAAAACACGTTTGGTCATAGCTCCGGCTGCACACATGAGTGGCACCAGGACAAGTGAGCAAAAGGAAATAGCTGTTGTAACTAAATATATTTGTAGGCATAATGAAATTTGTTAATGTGGTCTCTTACTGTTGTTTATATTTCAAATTCAACAGGCTGAACCGATACTGTCATAAATTGTGTTTTAATAAACAAGAAATAACTTGTGCGTATGCTGTTATATAATAAATATAAACCATAAAGAAGTCCAATAGAACTGAAGGCTTCTTATTAAAAGGGTGAAATTAAATTTCTTTGTAATACTGCACAAACGCTTTCAGATTTTCTTTCCCCCTTTGGTTGTCAGTATGAGAACCTGTCACTCATTTTGAGTGCCTCTATAGTGCAAGCTTGCCACCACTGGAGTTTACAAATGGACAAGAGAACAATATTTTGCAATTCTGTGTGTTCTGTTTGCGTGTGTATGTGTGTACCTTGATCGTAAGGATCCATTATGTGCCTAAGTCGGCACCCGGCTGGGGAACAGCTGTGGGACGGTTGGAGTGTGGAGGCTGGGGTTTTGGGAAGAAGTCTGTCTTGAACCATGTGCTGTGTTTGGACGTGCATGTGTGTGTGTGTGTTGGTCACAATCTGGCTTTGACCAGACACTGGTCCTAAGCCCTGAGCCCACTCACTTGCAGACCAGCTTTGCATTAAACAGTGTTGCTTCCACATGACTTGGTGACAATAGTGTGGTTTCAGCTCACGATGGCCCCTGTGAGGGGCCCACCACCTCACCCAAGGGACCAGTCAGCCACCCACACTGGTGTCGTTTGGTCCCCTGATTAGCACCTCACCTGGCTCTCCGAGGAGCTGCCGTCGTCCCCCAGGAGCTCGTTGCGCACCTCATCACTGTAGGCAATACGTGACCTTTTCTGTAGCGGAAGGAGGATGAGGAAGAAGGACAAAAAGAAGGAGAAGAAGAAGAGCAAGAAACAGAGGAGAGAGAAAAAAAATAAGTGGGGAAATATGACTTAGTACTGTCATTGATGGAGAAACACAATAGGCATTCTTTAAGCACGAGAGCCCCCTAATGGAACTTGGTGACAAACTGAGTCACACGCATGAAAGTCGTGTAAATGTGGGTGTGTGTATGCATGCCTCTGTTTGTGCTACCCTACAAATAAATGTAATGACAAGAAATGGTCTGCATTTGTTCCCATGCTTTCTTCCAAGGTGATCTACAGTACGCAGCAGTCCTTATGGCTCAAAAGTGTTGGAAAGAGGCCCCCCAACACCCCCTTGCCCACTTAAACAAATACGCAAAAAAAAAAAAAAAAAAACACCATCTTATGTGCATGGAGATGCTGTGGAGCAGGGGGACACGGGGAGGGCCAGGGAGATGTATTATGAGGAAGTATCACTTGTCAGTGCTAAATCTTTTCTGGGGGGCTGTCACTGCTGTCACCCCAGTGCAGTGGCAGCCTCTGTGATAACACCAATGCAGTGACTCAGACAGGGAATAATTCATCACCCATAGGCGGCCCATCGCATCTAGGGTTGCCGCTCTCTTTCTCACACACGCATACACACTCACATTCTCTCTCTCCCTGTCTACATAGGCTGCAATGAGAAGGAATGCCATGTCCCACAAAAAGAAAAAAAGAAAGAGAAAAACACCACCCATAAAGGCAAACACTCCGATACACATTTCATACACACTTCAAGAATGTGCCACCTCCGACTGTGGAAGAGTGGGCTGCCGTTGCACTACTTGTTTAGAGACGCCCAACCCATGGAAAAACAGCTTCTTAGCATGCCCTCTAAACTAAACACACACCAGCAACAGACACAGAAAGTGTTTACTAAGCCTCCTTTGCTTTCTCTGAGTGTCTTGACAGGGTTTCCAGGTGGGTAAAATCAAAGACAAATACCAGTGAGGGAATATAACCAATTACTTTATCGCCACAAAAATAATTTGTTTTCATTTATTTACTTTGCCACATTTTTTGGAGAAAAAAAAATCGGCAAATTTATTCATATAACTTGTTGAAACAAAAATAATTAACACATATTAAAAAAAAAAACTGTGAAAAAGAAGAAATCAGCAAAAGATCACCAATCCTCACCTACCTTCCTAGAATCAGTCAAAGTTTGAAGACACTACATTTAAAAAAACAAAACAAAAGGTACTTTCATGCTACTTTCCATGAGAAAAGCGCAAACCAAACTTGAAAAAGATAATTCTAACCTCAAGGGAGACGATACTGAGTTTCTTGATCGAAATAACTTAGGAACCAATCACAATCTAGCTAGCAGATTTTTTTTTTTTTTTTTTTATCTGCCCTTATTTATCCCTCGTAATCTGGAGCACTCGGTGGAAAGTCATGGCTGATGTGATTTGGCTGTTATTATTGTGACGGTGAGGGCCACAGTTCTCTGGAGTAATTACTGACTAGACAGAGAGCCTGATTGACCCAGACCACAAAAACCAATTCGATAAAGAGCACACCCAAACAACACTCAACCACAGGGACCTAAGCCAACCACTGAGCCCCTACTGTGGAGAAAACAGATTGCCGCATAGACTCAAGCACAACACCTCCACACGCATAACAAACACAATGTTGAAACGTTCTATTTAAACTGACTCTGAAAAGATTTTGCTATTTGATATATAGCTTGATTATGAAACTTTATTTGTTATAACTGTGTTAATACCAAAATAAAAGCCTGCAGAATCTAACATACCAACAAAACTCTTGAATGCATTTATTACGTGACTATTAATTTTTCATACTGCACTTCGTTTAGTTAAATAAATTACAAAAGATATTCCACTTTTTTTTCCCTCCCTCAGAAACTCACATTTTTTCAAAATGTCACAATAAATGTGTGCTAGTGCATGTTACAAATACCTGTTCACATATTGTGATTAGAATTCTTTTTTTTTTTTTTTTTTTAATCATTCATCGACTTTTCTAATTTCAGTGTCAACAGACCCACCTTCTGTTCAGGGGAAGCTCAATGGTTCCTGTGTTTTATGAGAATGTTGAAAGTAATTTCAGAAATGAGTAAAAACAGACAGTAAAGACCAGATAAAGGCAGCATGTACACTTGTACATCACTTGTACACACACGCACACTTTTTGCCAGGAAAAACACCCACACATTCCATTTAAGTCGAGTTTCATCTTAAAGAGCTGCAGTGCAACTTAGGGGGAAAGACGACATCACCAGTAATTGAGACGAGGAAGATTGTGAGAAGCACTGACTTGAATGTTGAGGCTCACATCGCCTTCAAACCATTTGCAGGGTTCTGTGTTGTTTTTTTTGAGTATTTCTAAATAGCTGTTTGTTACAAATGAAGGGTTTCCGCAATGAGAACAGAGTACATAACATAAAGAATGGAAAATGTCACTGAAATTAAAGCATTGTTGCCGTTTCTCTTGTACCTCAAGTATTCATTCAGTTTTCGGATTCCCCCTCTGGAAAACAACTAATTCCTGAGCAATTACTGCTTTCCCATTTGATGACAAACATAAAAAAAAGGTGCACTAGTGATTGTTTTATTCTGTAACAAATTCTGATTATGAGTTTGGTTGTTAGATGACAAAAAGCTTGCTCTTAAGGTTAGGAAAGCAGGTATCAATTACTTTTCCGTAGTGAAAAATCTAATTTTTGAGGAAGAAAAACAACGAAACGAAGTTGTGCTATTTACAGTCTGTGGAGAAACACTGAGCCAACTAATCAGGCTTTGTAATCTAAAAAAGAATGAGTGCTTTCAGAAGACACCTTATTCCTCAGGAAATTTAAAAATAAATAAATAAATAAACAAAAAGTTTTTTTGTTGAAACCTTTTGAAAGGTCTGTCTTTTGTCACTATTTTTTTTTTAATCTTGGGTGAGAATGTGCTTCTATTCCCAGAAGCACACAAGAAAAGTACAAAGGTACATCTTAACTTTATGCAAAGTGGCCTGCCTTTAAAACTGTACCCATCCTGTCAAATGCACCAATGGGGTTGGTGGTTTCCTGTCAAAAACACACGTTTTACTTCTGTTGACAAGATAGAAAAAAAAAAAAAAAAAAAAAAAGAAATCTTTTTTTTTTCTGCCTGTCAAAAAGTAATTACATATGCATGAAGAACAATTCACATCAGATATGCAAATAACCTCATCATAAGCCACAAAGAAGCAAATTATATTAATCTAAATATAAAAATATATGGATGTTTTCTTTGAGTGAAATTTATTTTTATCCTGGGGGTATGTACATACTGACTAAGTAAACATGATGATTTTTTTCTTAATAAATCATTTTCTTTAATAAACCATGAAGTGGAAAGTCCATTTTAAAAAACATCTGTTTACAGTGATTATGTTATAATAGTAAAACATTGGCCCCTTAAATTTTAATTTCAAGCAGAGTAAAATCAAGGTTTTTATAATGAAAAAAACAACAGCTCTTCAAAAAATAAAAAAAATGAAAAAAATCCCACAATTATAATAGAACAAACTCAGATTTATATTCTTATTTCAGTGCCCTCTAACTCTTTTTCTTGCTTCCTGCCTTGCGCGACGAGTGACACAAGGACAAGTCAAATAATTGTGGCGCCTAGAAAGCAGAAAAAAATGTAAACAGTTCATTAGATGGGAAATAAAAGGCTTAAAAATACCCAGGGGCAGAGTGTAATGAGGAGCCCTGAAGTTCCTCTGCAGACATTTATTCCCTCTACTTTCCCAAGCTTTTCCTTTTCACCCTGCACACATGGCTGGTGGCATGGCATACATTCAATTTAGAATACTGTGTTCCATTACACGCTTGTTCACCAGTAGGAGAGCAACTGGGCAAGTTAGATTTAATAACTTTTATGTTCAACTCAATGTGACTGCCTCAAACTGGCACTCAGCCTTTTATTTTCCCATCATGTTTTCCCTCAGAATATGCGAACATATCAAAACCATCACATTAAGCATAACTCTACGTGAACATGAAACACAAACAAAGCTGATGATTTAATATACCCGAATATTGTGAACCTCTGAAAGGTAAAAAAAAATAAAATAAAATAAAGTCAGGACGGAAGTTATAAAAAAAAACGTGGGACAGCAAAATATCTCGAGTCATAAAAATAGGGTGTGCTAAACTCAAAGGTTATCTATATGACTCCTTTTCCTCCCCAGCTGTGATATTTTCTCAGGTGATGGGTGGACCAGTGCCAGCAGGTCCTGCTCTGGTTCCCCCACATGTGGGGGCAGAGGTGGACTGACGCGGTGTGGTGTTTAAAGGAAGCCGAGACCTTTAAGCAGGCACAAGTATCACAACAGCATCTTAAATAATGCATCTGTGCTTGGCAGGGGGCTAACACACATGCACACGCATAGTCTGCACAAAGGGAAACACTCACAGTAAATTGTTGTCTTGTCTACTTTCCTTTAATACAAACAAATTGAAAGAGGATGTTCAATTAAGTGCTCTTTTTGAAAACATTTGATATATTATGAGACAAAGGGAGGCAGCTACAGTTGGGATTGTCACAGGAGGGTGTCATTTGAGTCTTTTCTTTATTGTGGTCTTTGGTGCCATTAAATCCTTCACTCGTGTGTAGAGTGTTTGTATGAGTGCATGTGTGCGCATGACGCCTTCCGTCTGCAATATGGGGACTTCTATGAGGTTTTGCCTTTCGAGGAATCCTGCTTCAGACATCCTATGTGTGCAACATATGTGAACGGTGGCCTGGTGTGTGTTCTCTCCCCCGACAGAAAAGCAGCAGTGGCAGAGAAGCCGGAGTCTTAGATAACAGCATGGGGCCACTCATTAGCTCACAGGTTGACGCTTTGGTGGCTTCTGCTCACATCGCATTGTGTTCTACTTCTATGAAATACCTCAAGGAGTCTCAAGGAAGCGATTATCGAAAAGAAAAATGGAGGTGAAAGATCAACCACGGCAGTGTAATAAATGAGCCTCCGACATGTTTAAGCAGGTAATAAAAAAAAAAAAAGAAAAAGTAAGGACACTTTTGCAGGATGTGTCAGCTCCTTAAAACTGTATGTGTACATGATAACAAAAGGAAAACATATATAGACGTCTGGGTGAACTATGAATTAAAAATATCTATTAGTCCATCGGTTTACTTATTTATCTATTCATTTACTTTTAAAATGATGGTAAGCACTTCAAGGTTGTGTTACAAAAACTATCCTCGGCCCACAAGTAAACAAGATTGTATCTCCGGGGGGAAATGCCTAAGCGTTTGCCAGTGGAAGACTCGACAATTCTGATGGGGGCCTTTCATGCTTATATCTCTGTGATACCAGTGGCGCATTTCCCTGTCAAAGTCATTTCTACTAAGTCTATCCGAGATCAGTCAATAAACTTAACAACTGCGCCCATAAAGTAGGAGGCCAGGAGAAGAGAAGAG
The DNA here is from genome assembly GCA_037176975.1 of Arrhamphus sclerolepis. Classification (NCBI taxonomy): domain Eukaryota; kingdom Metazoa; phylum Chordata; class Actinopteri; order Beloniformes; family Hemiramphidae; genus Arrhamphus; species Arrhamphus sclerolepis. Next base: position 5,443,441 of record JBAMYA010000011.1, read on the forward strand.
AGAAATGAAGGGGAGAAAGAATTGCAAGTCAAACCCAAACAAAAGAGATAATTCAAGGAGGACTATGACTGAAAAGAAACACAATTTTTTTGATGGCGACGGGATCATCTCTCAATGGTTATTTCTTTAAGGCACAAGGACCCGATTAAACCCCAGATTAGAAAATGAAGATACTTCTAATGAAAAATCAAAGACCCTATTTCTGCTCCCGCACTCCCATCACACCACTCTTTTCTCCCCTCTCTCTCTCTCTCTCGTTCAGTCAGGTAGGCCCATGTTTGTGTGCGAGGGAGCAGAAAGAAAGACAGAAAGAAGTATGAAAATACAGAAAGGAGAGAGTCAAAGAAAAATAAAGAAAGAGGGAGGGTTATAGAGATGAGGAACCTAGGTGCTGGTGGTACAAAACAGACAGACAGCATTGGTTGGAAGAGTAAATCAATAGAGCAGAGCCGTTGGGGAGGCGGGAAGGAAGGGCAAGGAGAAAGGAGAAGAGAGGGGAACCAGCGCAGGGGCCCAGGCTCCGATCACAACGCTGGCTTCTGGCGTGCAGTGGGGAATAAAGTGGGCCTCCCCGGGTCAGCACCACAGAAAAAGGTGAGATTAGAGGAAAGTGGAGGAGGTATTTTCATAGAGTGAAAGTGGGAGGGGTGGGTGCGAGGAGGATGACAAGGAGTGAATGTGTGTGTCTGTGTGTGTACTAGGGGAGTAGGAGATGTGTATACTGAATACCTGGCAAGCCAGGGACCAACTGGCCCATTAGCCTGTGGGCACCTACATATAGTTCACTGAACCCTCTGCTGAGAAGAGCTCCTCTCCTATCAGTCTTCCCATCTTTTTTTAAAGATACCTTCACTTTTAACCCTTTCTCTGCTTTGGAAAGAGGCTCAGTCCTGACCTCGATTTGTGATTCATTTTTCTATGATGTCTATTCTTAGAGTGTTATCTGAAATTGAAAAATATGATAAAAAAAAAAAAAAAATCTAGACACAAAGGGAGAGGAGTCGGGCCTGCTGAGCACGTGCACGTGCACGTCCATCAGTGGGCACGCACACTGAAGACCATCTCCTTCAATGCTTTTCCTTTTATTGTAATGTGACCATTGTTGGTGCTGAATGGCTAGCTGATTAGCATAAGAATACAGCAGCACACATGGAGACTTAGCCAGATCATTATCTCTATATATTTATGTATACTTTGCTATTTCACTGGCCAGAACACATTCAAATGCTGATGAGGCCAGTAAGGCCCCGTTCCAAAGCCCTTCCAACATGTGCCCTTCTGAACTTCCTAATACACTTCACAGTTTCCTGGGTTTCTGCAGGTTCTGCAGAGGAATTCACAATAGTGATTCAAAAATTAAGAAGAAATAGACCAATGAATCCTACAGACCTGCCTATACCTCTCGAGCCAAGGGAAATAGTTGGTAGCATAATTTCTTATAATTAACACAAAAACCAAGGGAGCTGCATAATTAATAAACCTGTTTTTTAATCATTGTTAAAGGGGAATAAACTAAAAAAAAAAACATATCAAAAAATTTGCAAAAAAGAAAGAAACACTTATTTAATGAACAACTTTGGATTCTTTTTAAACACAAGTAACTAATTTTCCGTGGTAGGGAAATCTTTTGTGAAATATGATGATTTTTAGAACAAAACTATACAATGAGGGGAAAATCTAGAAAAAACTTGACAGAGGAGAACAAACAAGCGTTTTACGTTGATGTGGAGAACAAAACTAAAGAGTTCAGCCTCACCGCAGGAGTGAACTGATGTTCTAAATGCTGGCCAAAGTCTGGAATAATTGAGGAGCGAGAGAGAGAAAGAGAGAAAAAAAAATCACTTAATTTATCTTCTACAATGTAATTCTGATCAAGGCCACAGCCAGATTCCACTGCAGGCTTCAAAAAACACCAGAGAAAAGGCAAAATTGTTGGTTGCTGAGAGCAAAAGCTCTTCCTCTTTCGTTTTGGCACGCTCCTTCATTATGAACACTTAGGAAGAGAGATAGAAACTAAGTTTAATTGTGTGTGTGTGTGTGAGTAGGTGGGTGTGTTTGTGTGAAGGGGCTACAAGCAAGGGTTAAGACGTGTAAATATGGACCTCTAACTATTAAAAAACACCACTAAAGATTAAATGTAAAGAGTTCCTTCTCTTTGCCTTGCCTTCTCTGAAGCTTACTCATTAAAAATCAAATACTACTGCCTAAAATACAGAGGGAAAACACAGACCCAATGATTCATAATATATTTCATAAATACTTCATGAATCCCTGCTCCATACTTAAGCCAGTCAGCCAAAAAAGAAAACATTGTCACCTATTCTAGTACCAGCTTGTCAGCACATCACTGGGGAGTGGGTGTCACATGTCACTTCTGGTTTAGACTAGTGCATGGGACAGCCTCGGTGCATAAAAACTGGGGGTAGGACGGAAAGAAGAACAGAAAGAAAAGTGAAGGGGAGGTGGAAAAGGGAGCAGGAGAAGGGGGTGTTATCATATCATCGCCCCATGTCTTTATATTCCCCCCTTATTATCTTCGGCCCCCACTCTCTCCAGTCACTCAATCACACAAGCCCTGAGGACAGTATGGGGACCTGGGAGGGCCCTCGCTTCTTGGTAGACTGAGCCAGACAAGCGTCTGAAAGCTATACTGATCACTGTCAGTGTGTGGGGATGTACGGTGACTTTGGAGGGGCCAGGAGAGATAAGCGAGGAAGGAAACGATTGCATGGAAGGATAACGGACAAATTTGCACACTGACAAACAAATCTAGTGCTTCAGGCAAAATGCATATATCCCAGCAATACAAAAAACAGTTAACAGAAAGAGATGAAGAGGAAGTAAGGATCATCTGCTCACAAATATGAGACCATGTTAATTCTTTAAGCTGCCTCCTGAAATCAACTCATCTTGTTAATGATGAGAAAACTCAATCGAAGATTTGTTCCCAGATTTTCTTCTTGCAATACTAAATTTAATGCTCATCATCTTGAATAAATGGTTTGCAAGCATATTTATTTGTGATCATTATGGAGTTTTCATAACATGAAACTTTAATATTGTACTTTATTACTGAGGTAACAGTATGACTTTAGTCTTGATTCTACAATTCTTCACGTTTGGTATTTAATACGAGTACTAAGTGTAGAAAGCAAGTTTAAAAAAAAAAAGGATGAGTAGAATAAATCCTCAACTGGTTATCACATCTGACTGACAGCTCTGTCAAGCTATTAAAGGTTTAAAGCATCAACTAAAAAACATTAAGTATATTCGGAATTAAATTATTTCAGCGTTACTAACTATAATGATCAACAGACTGGTCACAATTTCTTTCACTTCAAACAAGGAATCCTGTCTATAACGTATACAGGTCAAACAAGAAGACATTTACAATGCAAAGGAATAAGTTAACTTAACTATTGCAAGTGTTGCTTCTCTCACACTTTTTTCCCCGATGACGGAATGCAAACATGGCACATACTTCTTTCCATTTTGTGGCACTGTCCTTCAATCTAAAACTGACCTGTGTCAAATACAATGTCAAAAGACATTGAAAAGTGGCATTCCCATGAGGGACTAAAGAACTAATCCACAACTGAATCCCATCTTGGTGTCCATAAAGAGGACATGGAAAAGCTTCCAAGGCCAAATTCCACAAAAGGTTTGAAGAAGACGTACCATGCTCAACCGCTTTCAAATTAGTATTTCTGTTCATGAGCAAAAAAGAAAGAAAAAAAAGGAAGATCTATTTGTTTTCATCTTAAATTTGCATTCAGTGTTGAAGGGAAAAAAAAAGTGGGGGGTTGAGCAACAAACCATGAAAAGAGTCAATCTTCCTTTAGTCCTCTATGTTTAATAAGAACAAGTAAGCTAAGGCAACCTAAGAAGATTTGCAGTGTCTAACATCCAACTAATGTTGGTCTGTCATGTTGTTGCTTTCAGGAGTCAACATAATGAGGACAAGGGGCAAAAAAACAAGAACCCTTCAAGATGGATTACAACAATGTTAATATATAATCAGGCCTAGTGTGGTTAATCAGAAAATGACAGTTGTTCTAAAAAAAAAAAAAAATCTCCCTTTAAAACTTAAATCTCAACATAATTATTATATTAGCATCTTGGGTTATTAAATAGAGTCAGATGATGGAGCTTCTTAATATAAATACAACTTTCTGATGAATGACTTTCCAAAACTCCTTTCCCCCATTTGAGCTTCTAATTGTTCAGCTAGTACTTGATTTCATGTCCACCCTGTGCAAAAGTTTGTCTTTGCAACCTTGAAATGTACAATATCACAAATTGAAAGTTAATGTAAACATGTGACATATATTTAGTAATAAGATGAGGAACTGAGAGGCGTCCTCATCTTCATGTTGCTTTGCTTGATTCCATTTGGAAAGTTCAATTTAAATATACAATTCAAGCTGTTAGCTGAAAGCGGGTTTTGTAAATACTGTGGCAATAAGAAAACCTACACATTTATTCTTTACCATAAATGAGCATGGATGACCTACAAATTAAGAGATAATTACCACCTCGACAGTTTGCAACCAGGGAAATAGCTTTATTGAAAAATTTCTTATATCAGTATTTAACCAGTAACACAAACATGAAGCAGAGCGTGTATGTGATAGTGTCAATAATTGTTCATTAGTTCGTTAATTCATTAGTTTGGTCTCAAGAGTCACAATCATAGTTGATGCCTCAATTTGATCACGAAAAATTATCTATTTGAGTTGTATTTCTACTTTCCATTTAAATCATCTTTCCCATTTACAAGGTTTTACAAATCTAATACGGCCCAGCCAAATCATTAAAAGATTTGGTGATTACTCCAACTAAAACCTGCATTTATATGATCACTTTTGAAATGAATATATAGTGGGAAAATATTCAGTACAAAGAGCCTTTCATTCCATTCACCTCAGTGTACCTGGAAAATAAACTGTTCAATATTTCAAGGTTGACTGACTCTTTGGAAATGCATTAATTATCTCCCAGGGCAGACACAAGGAAGCATTCCATCTAAAGGGTTTTATTAAAGGAAAAGGAAATCCAGACATCCTCCTTGACCATGACTGAAGTGCCAAACAATACCCAATAGACAACTGGAAATTAGGAAAGAATATCTGTATCCCTGTGACAGCAAGACTCATGATTTATTTTCAGGATCCATAATGGGATAAATAAGGCTAAAAATGAGTAGAAGACAGAAGAAAACCATTCCATCATTATTTCAAACCTTAGTGAATATACTTCAAGTATTACTCTAGTTATTAATAAAGATTTTACCGTACCACATTCTCACATCTTGCAATCATTTGACAACATATTTGCCAACCTCTGTAATGATACAGTTTGTATTTCAAAAAGGACACAGATGTGTGGTAATGACTGAAATCTTTTTTTCCCAGTCTGTGCTGGAATACTCTTCAGTAGGTTATGATAAATCAGATTACTATTCACAATTTAACTAGAATCTATACAAGAAAATACATCTTCCAACACGGTACGAATCACACAATGCCTCTCATCCCATCAATACAACTGCCTTGACCATCAGATGCACTCATTTAAAATACAGAGAAAAGTGAAGTCATTGTCAATAAAACTTACAAGATTGATATTTAATGACAACTAATTAACCTCTTTTTTTATATACAGGGCCAAGGATCATAACCACTAAGCTTCTCGTTTTTAGATCAGAGGTGTTTTTGCAATTGAAAAAGACCGTAAACCCAACTCTTTAAACATAATGTTGAAGTAAACTATAAGCAGCTACACTTGTCAGAAATACCATTTTATGCTCGAGATGTGAAAAAAGTGAGACTATATAAAATATATATATGTATAAAAAAAACATTTACAATACCATTTCAAAACATTAT
>JBAMYA010000011.1:5457269-5494932 GCA_037176975.1 Arrhamphus sclerolepis
CTTTTTTGACACAGTTGAGATTTCATTTGAATTTGTAAATACAGTCGTGAAATCTGTCGACTGAAGTTAAATTTCTGAGGTGATTTGCATGACGGTGTGACTTCTATTTTTAATGCAGTCTTGTCTCAGATCACGGTCATCCAATATTGGCTTTTAGCCTTGTTTGTAGTCTGCTGCCCTTTATCTCTCCATGATATTAAGTCATATGATAGATTTTTTTTAAATCCCACATTTTTTACAGTTTTTGACTGCAAGGAAAATGCTTGTGTGAACTGCTTTGCATCTTCACTTGTGAAAGATACAAACTTTATACACTTAGTCATGTTTCTGAGTAACAGTTGCCTTTTCCAGTTTTTATTTTATTTTATTTTTTATGTATTACTGGCATCAAAGAACAAATGGACACATATTTAAGTTTCAACATTTGATTTGTTTTTGTAGTTTCAGTTAAGTGTGGCATTAAAGGTATTTGATAATCAGATGTTTCTGTTCTTACATTTTATGATAAAATGCAAGTAAGTTCTTTCAGTGAGAATACTTTTCAGATGTTTTCAGTAACTTACCTGTTGTGGATGTGACTCCCAGCTTGGTGTTTCCCTTTAATACCTTGTTGGTGGTATCCTTTCCATTCTCTGTTTGCTTTCCCACACAAAACTTCTGACCCCGAGGCTTAAGGGGCAACCGGAAGGTGGACACAAAGGTCTTTGGCTTTCTGTCATCTTTATCCATCCTTAAGTCGAAAGAAAAACGTCATCAAGTGACTTTCAAACAGCACTTCATCTGTCAGGATTTGCCTTTCTCTCTTGGTTGAGATTTCTTTTGCTCAGTTTCTAAGCCGGGTCTGAAAGTGATTTATTGCATTACTGCTGCGTCTCTTTTCACACATTCTCTGGGAGGCTAACAGGAAGACCCTCTGCTTTTAGACTGCCCCCTCAAATCACTCCCCACAGCCAACGGGAAACAGACCACTTTATCGTAAAGCCAATCAAAAACACACATGTCCAGCCCCCGGCACCCCTCTGAACTATGAACGGGGGGGCGGAGGACGAGAGATGTAAAGAAAGAGTAGGAAATGTGTGGGGGAGAGAAAACAACAGAAACAGAAAGCAACAAGATGAGAAACTGTAACAAAAAAACAAAACAAAACCAAACCACCAAAAACCCACAGAAGAGTAGTAAGAAAATATTTACCTTCAGTAAATGTGTCCTCTCAGGCCATAATTGCAAATCACCACTGTTTGCTTCTTTCTAACATTATACATTTCGTGTTAACGCTCAGCAGATGGTTTGGTCAGCCCAACAATCAGTTGCTGCTGGAATCAAGCAGAGCCTGTAGAGCAGCTTTCTAGAGCATGTGCTCACCTCTGTCTGCAGCAGAGTGCGTGAAGAAAATCATTGAAGGGAATCTTTAAGACTTTTGTCCGACACTGATTAAATAAAAGTGGAGTTTGGTCCCTGTAGCAAGTTCAGTGATGTCCACTTGTAAATGACACATTTTTAATGCTGTTGATACTGGAATAGCTGCTCCCTGGGTGGGTCTTCAGTCTGTGCTCTCATTTACCTTTTGTTGTAAACAATCGTTAGCTCTTTCTATTCTGTCTATTCAAACCACATGAAGCTGGTTCACTTGCTTGTAGGTTCTCCTTTTATTTGCCACGTCTGAAAATGCAAGTGATTATAAATTGTTTCCACTGAATGTGTTTTATCTATCTGTTTAGCTTTAGCTCTTTGTAGTTAGATTCACATCCTGGGACCAATAAACATTTTTAAAACCTGAAATAGTTTTTGCTAAACTTTTGCATTTGCTTTCAATCAGCCAACCTTTCACAAACGTTTGAGCTGCAAATTGAGTGCATGAAGCAGACACCGTCTCTGCTTTTAAGATATGCTCCTTGATAAACTAATAGTAATGACTTGAGCAAGTACTTTCAATAGCTTTGCATCAGACCGGCACTATCAGAAGGAATTTATGACCATTCGTCTTTACAAAACTGCTTTGGCTCAGACCAAACAGCAAACATCCCACTTCCCAGGTCAAAGCTCAGCCAGGAAATATGTTTTGTTTCAGTTCCTCAACTGACCACTAGGTGCTGGCTCCAAAACTGAGCAATCCCAATGTGAAAAATGCCGACTTTTCAGCAGAATTAAATTTATTTACAGTCTGGAACAAAAACGGTTTTGGTTAGTTGGATGTTATATCCATGACAACTGCAGGGGAGGTAATATGTTTTTTGTTCCACATCAGTTACATTTATATTAAGCAATAAAGCTGTCCAATCAGATGCCCACGTTCATTTAATGTGTTTAAATTTGCAACATGGCGCTGTGCAGTTTGAGGAAAAATGGGCTTCAAAGGCTCTCTGTACAAGTCTAAGGGTCATGTGACCGGATGGTTCACATATATTTATTTACAGTCATTGGCTCAGACACAGAGTGTGCATGGTCGCATGTCTACATGCGGCCCTGTGATGGACTGGCGACCTGCAGGGTGTACCCCTGCTTTTGCCTGAAGAGAGCTGGGATAGGCTCCAAGCGGACCCCCGTGCACAGGAATCATCGGGTATAGATAACAGATGGATGGATGGATGGCTCAGACACATTTGTAGGATGTCTGGCCTGAACTGGTCTCTTGAGATTATTCCACAGCATCTCAAAGTGGTTCAGATCCACTCCAAAAGGCAGGATAATTATTGTGAAGCCATTCCATGCTGGAATTACATTGATATTTGGGTCATTGTCCCAACAACTATGAAGCTTCAGCTGGAGGACAGACAACCTGACATTATCCTGTAGGATATTTTGTAAACTTTGGATTTTTTTTTTTTCTAAAATGATGGCCATTGGAGGGATCCAGATCCAGATGCCGACTAACTAGCCCAAACCATGATGCCCACTCCGGCATGCATAACCATTGTGTTAATGCTGGTAAGCTGTGCTATTTATGTGCCTTACATGTTTTGTTTCATCAGTCTTTTTTATGGTTTGCCAATGTGCTCTCAGGGCACAAAGGAATGCGTTTCTTTTTTTGGAGAGGAGTGGGTTCCGCTATGGTGTTTTCTCATGGACTCTCAGTCTGTTCAGAGTGGTAGACTCGTGAGCATTGATGTTGAATGTTCCAGTGATGTCTTCAAGCTTTTAGCTGTTACTTTAGATGGGTTTTCATTTACGATTGACAATTCTGTCTCGTGCCTTTGGAGCCATCTCGTCTGGACACCAACTTCTTGGAAGGGTAACCTGAGTTCTAAACTAAATATAACTTACAGAGACTTTGTCTAACTGTGTTCTGGAATCAAAAGTGTGAAACATCTGTGATGTGGCAGCTCCCAGCTAATGACCCTGTAAATGGCCCCACGGCCCAGCAGATGTGCAACAGGCAGCAAAGCCCTGCAGGTTAAAGATTTTTTATTTTGTATTTTATTCTTTTAATCATATAAAGAATGTAAACATATTTAAAACATAACTGATGTAGTACATAATAATAACAGAATATTATGCCTTGTGTTTTTTGTTCTCTGTTTGTTTTTGTCTGGACTTTGGAGTTTTTATCTTCAAGACGTCCAGTATTTTGGTTCGTTCTTTATTTATTTTTATATGCCACATGATGACTTTTGTTTTCTTTTGGATTACAGTATTCTTGGGCTTATTTTGATAATAGTTCTTGTTTATTTTAGATAGTTCTTCCTGTGTTTGCTTCAGTTCTCTTGTTTTATTATGTAAGAGCCTTATCTCATGTATTCTGCTTCATTTATAAGTTTTGTTTGTGGTCTTTTTATGTTTGGTTCTTCTATTTGGATTTTTTTTTTCTCTTGTGACTGTGATTCCCCGTCAAGTTTACAGTTCCTTATCTTTTAAATTTTGCTCATTTTGCTCAGATGTGGGCGCAGCAAGAATGTAAAAAAACGATTACATAGCTTCCTGTGTGTAAGTGGTACCATGTAGCAGAGGCAGATCATTTACTTTAGACCACAAACGTATCTTCTAAAAGGTACAGATTACAGGGACAGACCCAGCAAATGCTAAATGGTTCAATAAGTCTTAACTGTTGTTAAATATTTTGTGAAAAAAAACAAAAGGCATTATATCTTGCTTTCTACTGGAAAAAATCTGTTCAGATCAGGAAAGTCCTGGATGGATGATGAACAAAAATAGATAATAGCTATTTAGTTGTTTTTTGTTTTTTTTTTTAAATAAAAAATAATAGTAATAGTAAGTCAGGAGAAAATGCATCAGTAATGATCTTCAAGGGTAATTGCTCTGAGTGTGGGAAAGATTGTAAGACCCTTCATTCTTGCATCGTTCTGTAGTGAGAAACATTACTTAGAGGTCTCTAGAGGGATGCTGAAGGCCATGACTGCACAATTAGGACAAGACGAAACAACGTGTTTTTCAACCCTGGTCCTCAAGGAACACTGTCCTGCTTGTTTTAGATGTTTCTCTGCTCAGCCACATTTGATTAGATGGCCATCAGCTTGTCTTCAAGGTCTACACAAGTTTGTCAATGACCCACTAATTAGAGCCAGGTGTCTTTGAGTAGGAGAACATCTAAAACATGCAGGACAGTGTGCTTTGAGGACCAGGCCTGAAAAACACTGCCTTAGAAGAGCTGAAGAGAATGTCTCTTCTTTCAACAAAACAAAAGCACAAAAAAAGACAAAAAAAAAAACATGGATACTGCCACCCAACTGCTAAGCATGGTGGTGGAAGGTTGATGATATGGGCTTTAGTTGTAGCCACTAAAAGTCCTGAAGTTGATCATGATGTTGGTCTATTTGACTTCACAGGTGAGTGTTTAAAATTTTAAAGAAGTAATTTCCCTCTACACATGTTCTGTGTGTGACTGTTGACCTGTTGATCCAGGCGGTACAGAGTTATGGATTTCAGTTCTAGATTTTCCTCCACTTATGGATCCTTCTTCAGACAGAAGGATCTATGAGTTCAGGAGTCCAATTTAGCGTTGGACTGTGATTCTGCTGCCCAGATGTGAAAAGTCTATCAAATCTAAGATTGTCCATTCCATCAACTGTCTGCATATCTTGTTCCTACTTCTTCAACCATTTTTGGTCGTCACACTCTTCTATCCTGGAAATTTTGCTGTGTTATTTTTCCTTCCCAGTTAATGTCAAATTACAACCAATCAGAATTAAGCCCTTGAGCAGTTTTATTGCTGAGATGATGGTCGGCTTTCTGTGGAACTGCATACATTCCTGTCTGTGTTGCTTCTGTGTTTGGTCCATAAATCCTCCACAGTGGATGACAGCTTCACAAACTGATCCAAATTAAATACAAAAATGGCCTTTAGTCAGGAAAAACGTTGCCTAAAAGTAATGCATCTGACTACACGTTGATGGCAGCATGGTCATATTTCATTTATCTTAATGTTAAATACAACACACTTTCACAACGCCTGTTCACTCCTAGCCTCGACAGTTATTCTTATCAGGCACTAGTCATTCAAGGTTTTGGCCGTGTCTTGCGGAATTCATAACAGGAAAAGCAAAGAGGGAAGGACAATGTCCTCTCTTTGTGACGGAGTATTCCAACTATGGTAATGATTCTACTTCCTGTTCTCATGGAGTCCTTCAAAGATATGCCATATCTGTGTAAATCATTATGCATTCAGTTCCCACAAACTCCCTCAAAGTCATGCAGATGCCATTAATCCAACATGCGATGACACAGAAACAAAAGGCCTGCCTATAATTAGTGAAGCGAGGTTAAGGCTCCTTGTTGATGGCTTCAAGGTTCTTTTGTGCAGTTGAAAAAGGAACAGGTTGCGCCCTCCTGTGGTGTACATTTCATCTGGAAGAAATGTGAAAATCTGTTTCGGATGTCTATGATCTTCTTAGTCCTTCTTAGTCCTGTCCACTTGTGCTCTGCAACAGAGTCACTTTTAAAACATACTAATTGATTTGGACATACCTGTAGTAATCTAAAGCAACTTCCTTTTCTATGACTCTATGTATAGATATATACAAGTAGATCAACCTTTTAGGGGCCGGAATCAGTGTTGTGAAAAGGAAAGTCAAAGCCATAAGAGTGAAAAACTGCATAAAATGTCTCGTTCTGAGACTGATCAACGAGTTTCTCAAGAAACAACAAAGTGTTTGTCATCTGTGATTACTGTAACTGGGGTAAATCCTTTTTGACTCATCTGAGGATGAGTGTTTTCCTCTTATACACTCAAAGAGCCAGCTGTGATTCATTAATTAATGAGGACTAAATGAAAAAGAAAAAAAAGTCTGATGCCATGTCTGAGAAAGCAGCACGGCACCATGATGACTGAGCTCTAAGTAAAGAAAGAAAAGGCAGAGGAGAAATCACAGAAAAGCCTTAGGAGGCAGAAGGAGAACTGAGGAACAGAGGACATCCTGGCGTGTCTACAGCTCTCTGTGATGGAGATTGGTGTGCTGCAGCTCGAGGCCTCGGCCTTTTTCCAGCCTGTGGAGTCGGACCAGTTTCCTGCAGCTGCTTCAGGTCCACATGTTGGCAAAGGAGTTTAGAAACTTTGAGCTGCAACAGGAAAATGAACTTTTTAGAAATGTGTTCAGTGATCAACATTATTTTTCTGATTGTTCATCAAATATGTAAGATTATATTTTCAGATGTATTTATAGTGGCCACATCATGTTTTGATGTTGTATTTAAAATTTCCTATGACTTGCAAAGAGCAGCATTCAGCTTTTTTTCCATTTTATTTTATAACTAGTCTGTTTCATAAGCACACAATTTTGTTATTATTTATTCTTGTAAACCACGTGATACCGTACTCCTAGATCTTCAATTATTTTTCAATTATATATGTAAATTCCCTTCTTCTCGTCTTATAGCACAATACAACTAAGATTTAAAAATGTACAAATGTGAAATTTGCACTAATGGTTTTGCAGCAGACATCAATCATTTGTCTCATTGTTAGATTTATTTTTGGATTTAAAGAAAATAAAATAGTCATCACATCTTCTCTCATGATGCTAGTGCCTGAAGAAATCATGCGAACTGTGTTCCTGCAGGTTAAAGATCAACACAGACCCAGTTGTCTTGAGGAGTGGGAAGAGTACAGAAACTCCGCAAGAAGTCCCAAAAAGAAACAAATTGATGATAATTAAAGAAGGCCAAAATTGAGACAAATATCAGGGTTTCTTTTTTTTTTTTCTTTTTTTTTTAAAATCAGGACTTCCAAAACAGCTAGAGAAAGATCCAGATGATGCTGAACATCTGCTTGATGAATACCTGGAGACGTCAAACAGCTGTTTCAGTCTGTGGTGGTTTTGTGCGTCTCTCAGTTGCTCCTCTGCACATCAGGAGAGATGAACTGCGTGTGGCCTGTAATCCAAGGTCCTCATTGTGTATCCTGCTATTTAATCTTTAGTTTAGCACTTTGTATAATATCTGCTGCAATCTGGGTGGGTTAAGCTGCTATGCAAATATTTTTGCTGGAGCTTTACATTTTCATTTAATCTACCAGTTTGAATTTTACCACGCTGCTCGCTCATTTCCCTAAAGTCAGAAGATACACCAGCTCCTCAATCAGTTACTTAGTGCACACCTTTTCACTCTTTGATCAGGGCAAGTCAGAGACTTTATTTCTTTTCTTATTCCAACGCGAACACAACATCAACCTCTCCGTGCTTCAAAATGAGTGGCTGTTGCAGCATCAAATGTTGCTTCATTTTCTTCAATGGACTCTTCCTGGTAAGCAAAATCATTTCTTCTATTTGTGAAGAACATAAAAACTTATGGGAGTGCACCATTGTCTGCAACTAGCTTTGGAAGGTGCAGGAACTCTTCTGTTTCTAAGATAATCCATTTGTCAGATGTTGTCACTATAAGCAGAAAAAGAAAGTTAAAGATAGAGGAGCTGATGTTTTCTGAAATATTCAGAAAATCAATGTGTCTTTTAAAACATACCATATCGTAGAAAAAGGAAATGATGAGTTAAAGTGCCAAATTGTAACATCAGAGGAACCACGTGTCTTTAGGGGTGATAGGGCAAATTAATGGATTAAAGTCAATATTTATCTGACTACGCCACTGTTACATGTAGAAGTATGCCATACAATTTGAGCATTATTCCATCCACATTTTTTGCTTTTGCTTCCACTTCACAATTATTTATCTTGGCAGGAGAACAGCATTGGATCAGCATCAGAACTTGGGTCATTGGGTGTTAGTATTATTACATAAGGGTCAGTGTAAATGCCGTGCTGTTGATCTTGTTTTCCAGGCATCTGGGATCGTCCTCATCATAATCGGAGCGCTGCAATACTCAACTTATTCACAGATCGGAGCCTTTGCAGGAGGCGGTTTGTCTAAAATTGCTATAGTCCTCATTGCAGTGGGTGCCACTATAACCGTAGTATCCCTCTTGGGTCATTTTGGGGCATGCATGAATAATTCGTCCATGGTGTGTTGTGTAAGTATCCCCATATGTGACTTTAATATGACACAAGCTTATTGAAGGGAGATGAGACTGATTTTTTTTTTCCTTGTTTCCATGTTTCTCCATGAACTAGTTTGTCTCCATCCTGATAGTGATCATCATGTTTGAGATATTCATAGGAGCCGCTTTTTATGTATTTCGCAGCAGGGTGAGATACTTTTATCTTTACCTACAGGGATCAATATATATATAAAAAAAAAAAAAAAAAGAAACAACAAGGTCTCAGAAGAGATTGTAGAGGCATTATTACTTCAGATAAAAACAAGGTTCTAGTGTCTTCATGGGAATATTTTAATCCTATTTACTCTGTAGACTGCCCTTCTGCAGATGAATAGTGGTATCAACTCCAAAGCACAAGAGGCGATCAGTCAATACAGCCTGGAGAAGAGACACGCCATCGACGGGATTCAGGAGAAGGTGACGTGCTGAATGTTTTATATGCGTTAGAGATGCTCTGGAGACTTGGGAGAATGTGAGGTTGCAGAGACGAGGTTTGATACTCAGTCCCTCCAAAGTGCACACGAGAAAAGCACAAAAGTTGCTGTTGATGGAAGACAAGAACATTTCATTCAAAATCAGCTGAAAACTCAAAATACTTGTAGCAGCGAGGAAACAGCCTGTAAAGTGTGATGTCATGTCCTTTTCGTTTCTTTCTTTTAATGAAAAAGGTCATTCTTAGAGATTTTTTTCCTTAAAGTCAGTGCAAATTGAAACAGCTTTTTAAAATTCCTGAGAATGATGTTTTGGTGTTAGTAGCTTATGATAGGCTAACTGATATACTTTAAGTAGAGTGGAAGCTCACATGTCCATGTATTTTAAGGCAGATCTTTAAACACAAGGTTCTCATTGCATAATATGAGGAAAATCTATGAAGAAAAGAACTGAATCTTCACAAGCCTACTTCATCTTGGGGCACAGTTATCAAATTCCTGACAGTTCCATGTTCATCTCTTCAAACAATAAAATGCAAACCAGGGGATCATATCTCCATCGTGCCACTCAGGTAGGAGACAGCTTCTGCAACCCAAAGACGAACATGCTTTGTTGTGAAATATGCAAATATGCAACTTTACAAGGTCTTTTGAGCAAATGAGAACAAAAGACCTTGTAAAGATGCCAGGAGCAGAGCATCACCATCCATTATTATTATCTCGTTCTGTATCAAATTGAGCTGAAAGGCCACACGGCAAGAAAAGGCCAGAGCAGATTACAGTTTTGTAATTTTTGGAGGCGAGACTAAATTGAACTGTCTACTCATAATACCCATCATCATTTTTGATTTAAAAACAAAAAGAGTAAAGCTGCCAGAAAAACCATCGCAACTGTGAATTATCTGGGCAGCAGTGCCAAGTTAATGAACTGCTTTACTCCATAAGGGTATGGTGTACTTTATCAGACAGGATCATGAGATAAGAACACATATTGAGGCAACATACATACTCAGGATACAAGCCCCAAAAATGTCAAAGCTTGGGCATGAATGGATGAATATTCCAAATGGACAATAACTGCAAATAGCCATCAGAAACCTCTGACCACTGGAAAGGTGAGCAACAAGGAAACAAACGTCTACAAACAGAATCCTAACTGACTTAAAACAGTAAAGCCTTCCACAACCTCTCTTTCTTTCTCTTCCTTTTGTAAGCTAAGTAAAACAGTAACTTTTGAATAATAATTTTAAAAAAGGTCCCTCTCTTGGTACAAATTGACACTACAGTGTTAAATTTAATTTAATTAAATACTTGATTAATCCCTCACAGGAAATTAACCAATTAATTGATTGACTGACAACTGATAGTGCTGGTTGAGACGCCTCATTAAGTATAAGGTACAGGACATGACTGGATGTTGCCAGTTCATTTACTGAGAAGCTTTGAGATGATGCATGGTATCTAGAAACCTTTGCATGCTGTTTCAAATTTTTAACATGAAAATTTTGCATAAATAAAAAAAACTTTACAGAATGCATTCATATCTGTGACATTCATTAGATTTTTTTTTTTTTCATGCTATATGTGCATTAATTAATCACTTTGCTCTGTCATAGTCTAAATGAGGAAGTCTCTTCTGAACATGACTGCAATGAATTTTTGGAGAAGGGTGGCAAACAATTGCCTTCATGTCAAAGCAGAAGATAGATACAGATCAAATGAGTATCTTCCATAAAAGATATTTTCACGTCAAGCATGCAGAGGAACTACTAAACAATACGCATCAACATTAATTTAAAGCTGACAAAGGGACTTTCTAGTACCTAGAAATCAGTTGGAAATTGTAATTATATATACAGCCTCGGTGCTTCACCACTAAATCATTGACACTGTTGCAGTTCCACTGCTGTGGTGCTGATAGCTACTCTGACTGGTCCAAAAGTGAGGGCTGGGAAAACCATGATGCTGTGCCAGATTCCTGCTGCATGATGAAGAGTGCAGGCTGTGGACTTGATGACAAGAACATATACAAAAAGGTCAGCTGGGAAATTCCATCTTAGAATTGCAACTTATTTCTATGACCAAATATGTCAGGACTGAGTTCTCACCCTCAGGGATGTACGAGAGCTATCAAGCTCTTTCTGCTGAAGAATTTGGTGTGGGTCGGTGCTGTCTGCATTGCCCTTGGAGTCACGGAGGTAAACTGCTCTTATTTGTTTTTGTCATGTCCCAACATGATGTCAAATACCTGTCTTGCAAATTTGAATGTCATTGTAAAGGCTCAAATCATGAATCCATCACTTTTTATTTCACATCCTACCTTGGGAAACGGCACAGAAGCCAGTAAATAAATATACTGGCACAGAAGCCAATAAATAGAAGCCAGTTTATTGGCACAGGAGATAGATAAACATACTGACCATAGCTGCTTAAATTCAGTTTGATTCCAATCTTTGACAGCAAAAACAAGTTTTGGGGACATGATTTCTTTTTGCTTCAACTAACTTAACCTTTTGCTTGTTGCAGGTCTTTGGAGTGTTACTGGGTGTGTGCCTGTGTCTGACCATAAAAGGAAAGAACTATGAGAAATTCAGCTAATTCATCAACACAGCAATCAATAACAGTCTGTTTCACATGCTTTAACAGCTTATGCCTTATTGTTCCCATATGGTTTATTATATGATTATGTTGGTGTATGCTAGAGCCATTTTTCTATGTTCTTGCTTACCAGCTGTATCCTTCTCAAAGAAATGTCTTATAAAGAAAAGCTGTTTGATCGACAGAAATCAATGACATTGAGAACATCTGCAAAGATAGTCTGACATGTTAATTTCGACCTTATCATGAATCTGGCTAAGAAATGTGACATATTTTTTATGATGATGTGTGGTTTATATTCATGTTTAAAAGCTGATCTTGTAAGATCTTTTGAAAATATTTTCTGCTCTGTCACAAAAGTTGATCGTGTTGATGAAGAGCATTGTTGGGCCTGCGTTCCTTTGAATTTTTCTGCCATTTAGTTTAGGTTGTGGACATGTACGTTGTTAAAATACTTTAATTAGTAATCCAAAATTTTCAAGTAATCCATGCATAAACAACCCATTTAATTGCTGATAATCCCTGTTCAGCCTCTTTCCGCAGAAGTTATTACATGCTATAAATTACCTTACTTACCTTATATTAAAAACACAAGTGTTTTAATGTGTGGCGTGTGTTGATTTATTGCCATTGTCAGGTACTTTTGAGTGAATTTTATTTTTCCCATGCATATTAAACCGTGTAAGAAATTGTATGAAATGTGTATGAAAAGTAGCTCTCAAGCATGGCGCTCGCAATGCATGTTTCGGTGGTTAACTGCATTTCCCAGAAACCCTTTGAGGGAAATGCGTCCGCTCGTTAAACTGGCTCGACTCCTCTGCGGCTGAACCATGCGTCGGCCAGCGACTCGTACAACAGACTAAAAAGCGGAGGTTCGACAAAACCCTGAGATTTAAAACAAAGGTAAAAATAAATAATTAAATAAGTAAAAGAAATCGATATAGGTTAAGACTCATAACATCCTGGTTGATATTTTCTGTAAGCTAACAGGCTGCATTGAAGTTCAACGGTGCCAAACTCCAGTTAGCTGTCTGACTTAGCTGTTCAATCAGATGTGAGCAAAAGTTAAGTTTGTATCTTTTAACTTGCTTTGACATTACAAAGGAAGAGCTGAGAAAGTGGCTAGCTTACATACTCCGTCTACTTAAAATCTTACTTAAATGTGTATACCAGGTAAACAAATGTTTCTTGTAGAGACATGTTTTCTATAAGTGATGTCTTTTCATTTATATATATATAGCAACATGTCAGATGTTTCAATCCAGCGAATAAAGGAGTTGGAGGCAGAGCTGGAAAGACTAAAGTCTCAGCTGAGGGAAAGCAGTGGAGCAGGAGATGAGCTGGAAGTGATGTCCAGTTTACCTCCCGGTGAAAACACAGACTGCAGATGTGATGAGAGTGCCATCAGCAGCAAGAAGGAGAGAAAGAAAAAAGACCGCGCTTTTGACTTTTCTGCACACCCCCGGCGCCATGTGGCTCTAAGACTGGCTTACCTTGGGTGGGCCTACCAGGGGTTCGCTGTTCAGGAGAACACGGACAACACCGTGGAGGCCAGACTCTTTGAAGCTCTGCTGAAAACCCGGCTGATTCAGGACCGGCAGAGCTCCAACTATCACCGCTGTGGTCGCACTGATAAAGGAGTCAGTGCTTTTTCCCAGGTGACGTCATTGAGATATAGATCTTTAATATGATGATGGGTGAATATCTTGAAAGTAAAACCTCCTGCTTCTTTTGTATGTACCACTAAGTGTACCCTGGGATTCCTAAGCACACATGGACATAACATGGGGCATAAGTGACTTGTCTTGCAGTAACTGGAAATGTTCTTCTACTCTGCAGGTCATAACTATTGACTTACGCTCCACGCAGTTTTGTGAAGGACTGGGCATCATCCCTCCTGCGGATATTGACGATAAAATCAGATCTAAAGCCTCTGTTTCTGAGCTACCATATGTGAAGATGCTGAACAGAGTCCTGCCACAGGATATACGCATTTTGGACTGGGCCCCGGTAGCAGAGGGCTTCAGTGCACGTTTCGACTGCCAGTCCCGCACATACCGTTACTACTTCCCTGCAGGATCTTTGGATGTAGGTTTGATGGCTGATGCTGCAAAAAGGTGGGTAAAGAAGAAGACTCTGTTATAATTGCTGGTTTTATTGATTACGAATCTGATTTGAGGCCCTTTTGGCACCCAACAGATATGAGGGGACTCATGACTTTCGCAACCTGTGTAAAATGGATGTAGGGAATGGTGTCCTGCAGTTTGAGAGGACCATTTTGTCATCCACAGTCAAGCCTGTGCAGCCTCGGCACATGTCCAGCACAGACCAGTTTGACCTTTACATGTTTGAGATTAAAGGATTGGCCTTCCTTTACCACCAGGTACTAAGAAATAACTTCCTGTGATTCTTTTTTTTTTTTGAGAAAGTAAAACATTCCGTTAAAGTAAACGTGTATATATACTGTGATTCTGCAGGTACGTTGCATGATGGCAATACTTCTTTTGATCGGGCAGAAGCTGGAAGCTCCAGAGATAATTAATCAACTCCTGGATGTAGCCAGTAACCCCAGAAAGCCCCAGTATAGGTGAGGAGACTGCTGTTACATTATTTATTGGCCTTTTAAAATGCGAAATGTTCAACTAGAAATAGTCGATAATAAATGGACCGTTAGTGGCATCTGTATGAATACATGTTAAACCTCTGTTTGGGCTGCAGCATGGCAGTGGACTACCCTCTGGTGTTGCATGAGTGCCATTTTGAAGGTCTGAGCTGGCAACAGGACACAGAAGAGGTGAACCACGTCCTGTCATCACTGCAGCAACACTGGACCCAGAGTGCAGTCAAGGCCCACGTTCTGCACGGGATGATCCAGGATTTGGAAGGAAGAGGTGAGAAGTTGATGGAAATTTATCATCATTATTATTATTTGTGTTTGTTTCTTCGTCCTCCGTAGGGGCCATATTGTCACAGGAGAGATGACTTCAGGATTCTTCCCCAAACCTACAATCATCTCTTTAGTTTTAGCCACATTGTTTGTTTGTTTTTTTGTTTGTTTTTTTTGTTTTTTTTAAAGAGGATGATGATTCTCGCAAGCATTCGTATATAAAACAAATAAAATTGATAATATTTCTTGAAGGCAACATAGACTGAACTGAAACTTGAGTCAAAACAAAGTGAAAAATGGCAACAATCTGAATCAACTTGTCTCTTTCTTTTTTTTTTTGATGGAATAATGTCACCAGCCAACATTTCCAATACTGATCCATTAATTTCTGGGCTGTTTTTATTTAACTGGGTAGAATCTTCTGTTCCTTAATCAGTGAGGATTCATGTACAGTATATTTCCTTGTGCATTTTAGATCTAAACATGACAGTATTCTTTACACAATGAGGATTATGTGAGCATCAGAAAATTGAAATTAGGTGCAACAAAACTAGAATAAGGACTTATTTCAAGTAGAATTTCCAGCACTGTTCAAAAGGCGTTAGAACACCGCAATTCTTCCTGGTTTTTTGTTTTAAATTAATATGAAAAAAAAGTTTACATTTTTTCTATGCTTTCATTTCAGAGTATAATGAGTCGTTAAACTGCATAATTTTCAAAAAAAAAAATATCTGGGGTTTTCCAAAACTTTTGATCGCTAGTGAATGATTTAGTGGATTCTTCAAATAATTTGCTTTCTGTTTTTTTTTTTTACAAAAAAATGTCTGCAGTTAACAGGGTTTATAAGATGAGACAAAAAATGGTCATAAAAGTAGGCACTATAAATTTACTTACAAAAATCTACAAGTATATAAATTTAAAAAAGAGAAGAGAGAAATTATTGCACAGTGCAAGGGCCATAAATGAGTAAACTAAAGATAAATATAAATCAAAAAACACTTGGTCTGAATGTTTAAATGGGAATTTGAAATATGTCTTGGTTGAGTGCAAAAGGAGAGGAAAAAAATGTAACTGTGACATGATCCATAGAATGTGTTGCTACTCCTGATTCACAGGTGCCGTTTCCTCTAACCGTTGCTGGTTGGTGGAAGGCAGCAGGCAGAAAAACTACCGACCGCTTCTGGAGCGTCCGTGCTGTGAGAGCCTGGAGTCCAGGATAAATCATTTTGTCAAAAGGGGAAGACTGGAGCGGGAGGAAGGAGAGAATGGAGAAGAAACGTTCCACAGAGGAAAAAAGTCCAAACATTCCTACAGTACCTCAACACCAAACCAAAGTACCGATCAGACAACAGGAGATTAACATTTTTGAGTTTGTTTTTTTTATTTAAAATTTTATTTACAATTTGTGTTTCATCTCAGTGAACAAAATAATGTTTGTTTTTTTTCCCTTTATGTCTGTTTTTGAATCATGCAATTAATTGTTTTGCTTCAAAATAAACACTATGTTGAAGAAATGGCTGTGGGTGAGTTGACATCAACTGTATAAAGTGGAATAGACAGGCGGATTTCTTTCGACGGAACTATTGTCGCACAGTCGTAGATATACCGGAATAATTTTGAGGGTGCCCCTGTCAAACCTGAGCTTGTTAGCAATCCGCTGCAAGTCGGACGTCATTATTTAGTCGTCTGTCTACATTAAATTTTTTTCTTCCCCGTCAGTACATTGGACTGCACTCTGTGAACATGGCGGTGGAGTCGTTTGACTGGCTGTTTGCGGTCGTTTCGACGTGATAAACACTTGTGCTTACGTTAGCCTGTTAGCAGTCCTGGCTGTTTACTGCACCGAGCCTCAGCTGTGAGGCCCTGCACCCCCATCTCTGCTGCACCTCACTCCTGTTAAGGAGTTGATCACTTCTGCAAGGTAAAAGGGGGGAAAAAAACAACCATATTCTGGGGTTTGATAGTAAAGACTAGTTTAGTAGCAGCCAAACGCCAGGGAGCTGCTAAACCTGCTCAGGGTTTTTAGTTACTGGGGTCAAAAATAACTTAAGATCTGACATTTGGACCAGTTAAACCAGTTTGCCAGTCATACACAGCTGATACATGCGTTGTGTCTCTGCGCTTTAACTGTAGGGGGCGTAAAAAAAAAAAAAAAAAAAAGAAGAAGAAAATTCATTAATTATTTCTTGCCTGATTTAAAACCTTTTATCTTGAAACACTTTTTTTTTTCTCCCTGTCATGCTGTAAGTTTTCAAATTAATTAATATAAGTAATACTGTTTTATTTTTATATTTCAACTTAATTTTAAAAATACACATATTGTAGTTCTTAATTTGTTCTTAAAATTTTTATTTATTTTTTAATCTCACTACTGACGTTGCCTAAACGCATCTTTTTGTGTTTGTCCATCAGATGTACCTGGTGGGGCTTACGGGAGGTATCGCCTCAGGGAAAAGCACAGTGTCTTCAATGCTGCGGGAGCTCGGCTGTCCCATTATTGATGCTGATGTTGTGGCCAGGAAAGGTAGGTTGGTGCTTCTCAATGAAAATTACTATCCACACAGCTAATGCCAATTCAGGATGACATACAGGTCAAAAGTGTCATCCCCCTTCAAGTTGTCTTCGGGCGACCGTCTCTCAGATTAATTGGGTTCATTACGAAATGCTTGGAGAGAGTGTCTGAATCATGAAGGATTTATCTGCTGACGGCAGGGATGATGTTTTCATTATGTGGAGAAGATAAAGGTCATAGAAGTGCACAGCTTTGCGTTGGAAATAATATCAGGTATTATGCAAATTATTTAACTGCATTTAGGTATGGAATCTCACATGACATGTTCAAATAACTACATTATTTTACCTCCTATATTAGGCTTACCCAGTATCTCACAAGCTACTGTTCCTACTTTTAGCATTCCTCTTCATTATGTTAAATTATTTATTTATTTAGTGTGATAATCTAAGAAATCATTCTATATTTTGAGTATGATTCTTCATTTCGTTAATTAACTGTTAGCATACTTGAAAATGGCAAACGTCACTGCCTTTTCTTCAGTTGTGGAGCTGCACACTCCTGCCTATTCCCGCATTGTCTACCAGTTTGGGCCAGAGATTTTACTCGAGAATGGGGAGATCGACAGGCAGAAGCTGGGAGAAATCATCTTTGCAGACGAAGAGAAAAGGAAGCTGCTGAACTCCATCACCCA
The DNA here is from genome assembly GCA_037176975.1 of Arrhamphus sclerolepis. NCBI lineage: Eukaryota > Metazoa > Chordata > Actinopteri > Beloniformes > Hemiramphidae > Arrhamphus > Arrhamphus sclerolepis. Next base: position 5,474,832 of record JBAMYA010000011.1, read on the forward strand.
CCCCGAGATTCACAAAGCAATGCTCAAAGAGATCCTGTTTTACTTTGTCAGAGGTGAGAGTGGAATGAAGTTTAGCCCATTTAGAGGTTAACTAGAAAAAGGAACCAAGAATGTTTAGAAATTAAGTGGGAGAAAGGTTTTCACAAAGCTTTAGAAATATCAGATATATTTGACGATCCTCTACAGTTAAAAAAAAATCTTCATGCATGATTCTTTAGATCGTCAAGACTGATGTGCCTTAAAATAAAATATGTCATAACCTACTTGTTAAAAGTAAGTCACTTGTGTTATTGGTATTTGTGCAGAGTGTAAATGTGCTGACACTAATTATTCCTGCCTCATAATTACACCCTAGGGTACCGCTACGTGGTGCTCGATGTGCCCCTGCTCTTTGAAACCAGACGTCTCACCAAGTTTCTGAACCACACTGTTGTAGTTTACTGGTAAGACTTCTACCTATGATTCTCTATTTTGAAATAATTGGATATTTACGTTTTTTTGTTTGCTTTTTTCCTGTTTTTGAACTCTAACAGGCCATTAAGTCGAGTTTCATAAGTTGCAGTTTCCCATTTTTAGCTGTTTCTGTCCTTTAGTAGTGTCAGATTTCCTGACGAGGTGTACTGACGTCACTTTAAAACAACCAGCTAATGTTTTTTTTCTTTTCCAGCGATCCTGCCACTCAGCTGCAGCGCCTGATGCAAAGGGACGGCCTGACCCAGGAGCAGGCTAAGCAGCGCGTGGCCGCACAGATGCCGCTCAATGAAAAGCGCGGCTTGGCCAATCATGTTATTGAGAACTCAGGCGGCCGAGAGGACACCCACCGACAGGTCCTGCGTCTCCACACAAAGCTGGAGGACTCCATGGACTTCCTCTTAGTGAGGGTCATCGCCATTGCTGCCAGTGCTGGTGTGGGTGGGATACTGCTCTACGCAGCCAAGTTACTCTTTTCCTAACAGAGGAAAGGAGGCCAAGGAGAACTAAGGGTTTTAGTCTAAGATGTGCTCAAATGCAAAGCTGTGAGTAGAATCAGGCCAGGTTGAAAGTAGCAATGCATTTCCCTGTGAAATTAGTTTCACAGCACCTTCCACTACAGCAATGTGACAGACTTTGTTGCTAATTAACACAGATTTGCATTACTTACAAAGCTCACTGACAAGTGTGGTTAAGCGTGAAGGTTTCTATGTGCAATTTCAGTTGGATTTCCTCACAGACAAACGTTTATGAAGGCAGAGCAGTCGCTCAGTTACAAGAGCAAAGCTCTCAAACATTGATGGAACATTGGACTGCAAATGCTGGCTAAATATTTATTTTGGTGTAGCTGTTGACACTCAACAAAAAGTCTAGACTTGTCTCTCAAATGATAACATTTATTTTAATTGCAGCATATCTAATCATTCAAATTACACAATTTGGACAATTAGATTGGTTGTAAGTAGAATCACCCGCCATTAAACAGCAAATGACCAAGTCAGAGTAATTAACAGCAGCTGCAGATATTCAGAAACCACCGTTTTAGTTGTTTTCATTTGCAGAATCTCATTGCTATCCCCAGACATAAGTAAATTTTAAATTGGCTTTCAAGCCATTACAATTCATGAAATTCAAGAGCTGAAGAAGAATGAACTGATGCTTGTAGAATATGTAATGATTGTATAATGAAGATATATGACAGAATGTATTAGACAATCCATTTGTACTGGGAACAGTAGGAATTAACAGATTATATTTATCACTGTATTTTCTTACACTTGAGCTGTCCTCTTTAAAATGTATGTAAGTTTTTTTTTTTGCACACTAAAGCATTTGTAACCTTAAACATAAATGGCAATACCACTGTTTTAAAGATTACTCATTGCTCTGTCTGCGTGGACATTTGCACATGTGCATGGCGAGACACCAGGATGCTGTTTTCACATTTGTTTGATGAAAATGGAAAGTTGCTCAAGGCTTGAACACAAGTCGGTTAAAAAAGAGAAGAAAACTTCCTCAGTGATTTGTTTTTAAATATGCACACAGAATTTTAAAAAGCTACTGCTTTATTTAAGATGACAATGAATAAAGAAAAACACAGCTTATCTTTTTAATACAATAAAACATGTTGAAAATGTGACCTGCTGAGGGTCAATCAAGGATTTCTTGGCTGGAAAAAGTTCTTTAGTGGTTTGGTCAGCAGTGACCGCAAAGATTTACATTTGTGGTCCTTTTTATAGCTCTGGATCCCACAGGGTTTGATAGTGGACAATGAGTTTGTCAGTGTACGTTATTAAGAGCACAGCTCAACTTCAAAAACTAAATCGGCCTTTTTAATGAAAATTTAACTGGAATTTTGCCTCAGTGAAAAAGTAAATACCAATATCTTGTCAAATAAAAAAAAATCACCAGTTTGCCCCTTTGAAGCTTAAAGCAAAGAAACCAAATAATATGCAAGCGTGTGTTGGCTGTTTTACCTTATAGATTATATTGAGTGCATTTGTAATTGTGCTTTTAAAAAAACAAAAACAAATGGGCTATTAGTTTTAAACAGAACATATTTGCATTTCAATTGACCTGTATTATCCACTGAAGTTCTAGATGGAGATGAAGAACAAGCTAAAAGTATTATTGAAAGCAACATTTTGTGATGTCAAATCATATGAGTGCAATTCAAACATGATGAATTAAAAAAAAAAAAAGTAAAGTATATTGAGTAAATTCCACAAATGGTCCTAGAGCTCCCATATTACAGTTTTTGTGATGCTGCATTCTGATGGACAAAAGTACTAGAAAGTTTTAGTTCTCAGTCTGAATTAATGTTAAAGAAACTACTAAACTTCAGACTTGGTTCTCTTAATCACTTGATCAATTTTAAAGGGCCTAAACCCTAACGCTAATATTAACAATAGTCTTCTTTGTAACTTTTCAGTCAACTACATTTTCTAAATTAATGTTTGTAGTTCACAAAGAGGAAAAAAAGCACTTTAGGTTAAAAACTGTTTGAAATGACATCACATGAAATCTATTTAAGAATCTTACATCCTGTGATGGACTGGTGACAGTGTCCAGGGCGTACTCATGAATTTTGCCTGAGGTGTGCTGGGATAGGTTCCAGCAGACCCCCCCCCCAATGACCCTGAGGCGTGTACATACGATAGATGGCCATCTTGCCTGACCTTAGCTTTCAGATCCAACACTATTACAACTTAGTTTTCAAAGGCGCCCTCTGGAGCCATAGCATAACTTCTACAACAGGTTTGGCATTTCTGTCGGGGCTTGAAATGAAAAGTCACATGGAGCCATAAAAGTCAGAATATACTAAAACATACAAATAAATACATTCAAGCCAGCCAAAAGGTTCTTCTGTTGAAATTAACTATACCCCAAAACATGGCACCTTTACAGTAAAGTTTTAATTATTGAAAGATTTCATATCGATTTCAGCTCCCCGGTGAATTTGCTGATGCAACTTGATGTTGAAAAGCGTCCACTTTCAGTCCCCGTCTTTTCCCTAGGACATATACAATAATTAGCTCTTGCAGGATAATGTGTGAGTGACAAGTCTTCAGGAAAGGAAATAATGAATTTAGTGGACACTTGTGAATGATGTCCTTGCTCATATTTACATCAGAGCTTTGCATGAAAATTCAGGCCCACAGGCAGGTATGGTTACATCATCCTGGCACTGAGGTCCCACTAGCTCACTTGGCTCCATCTTCAGCCATCCATTGGTCTGCTCTTTGTTTTTGTCAAGCCGTTGTGGCATTAATGCAAAGTGACTTTGGCTGAGGCATGCGGGGGCAGTGAACCAAAGGCTTTGGTTCACACTCGGACACATAATGCAGAGGATTACATGTAAATTGTATTTACAATTTTACCACATGATTCTCACAATCTGGGGTCATCTGTGAGTTTAAGCCACAAAAAAAGGTGGTGTATTCTTAAAATAGACCGGTGGTTAACATGCTTTGCTGGGCAGCCAGCTGCTCAGCAGACAATTGTACCTTTCCTTTGCCTCTTCCTCAAACAAAGGCCAGAGACAGAGCGTGAAAAGAAGACTATATCTGTACCAGCAAGTGTGAATGCTCCAGGCAAAGAAGGGCGGTGAAGTCTCCGTCTGAATATAAAGTGGCTTTAATTCTAAACTTGCCTTGATTCACTTTTTTAAAAGTGCACCTGCTGCTTTATTATGTGCATTGGGTCCATTCCAGTAACAGAGCAAATAATTTTGTAATAGCAGGGGATAGATGGTTGTATAACCTCACCATCATGTTCAGAGAGTTGGCCTGTGGCACCATAGTGTGCCGACATTTTGGAATCTCTTGTCTGAGTGGTTTTTCGTCATCCTACTGACTAACAGAGCTGCCATCAAATAGGCAAAGCAACTTAGGCTAATACAAAGAAAGTATATGCCACAGCTTTGCACAAAACCCGACCATAAGTCTAAAAAAGGAAGTCATAAAAAAAGAAAGACGGGAATTTGTGTCTTGCTTCACAAGCCTTTACTTGAGGCAGATTTCCTCATACCACCACAATATCTGAAGTCTTGGAAGTTAGCAGGCTCTCAGTATTCATCAGGGATTTGTACAACAAACAATGGCTCCAGTGAATCGTCAAGATATTCAACTTTTTTGTTATAGAAATGAGTGTTGTAAAAGTGATGACTCAAATCTGTTTTGGATCTTCATGTTAAAGCTCTTTATGAGGTGTGTTTGATATTTTCTGACTGTCTTGTGAGTATGAAAAGTATCTGTTAAGGTGAGATTCCCCAAACCTGAGCAAAGGACTTATCATGGAGATGAGAGAAAAATACCCATCAGGGAGAAGACAGCTTTTTATGCAAATAAGTTGTAAAATAAAGATAAAACACATAATTTTTTTTTAATCTCTCTCGGCTGTCAGTACCTTCTGCTTCTATCCACTATCTCTGCCTGCTTCCTCCCATTCGAGGTCGCGGGGGTCTGCTGGAGCCTCTCCCAGCTCACTTCAGGCAAGAGGCAGGGGCTCACGCTGGACTAGTGGCGAGTCAACTGCGCCTATAGACACTACACTCCCGCCCATTCCTGTAAGCAATTTAGAATGATCAATTAGCCAGTGGGAAGAAAACCCACGCAAGCACGGAAAGAACTCAGCCAGGAACCAAACCTAGAACCTTCAATCTGTGAGACGATAGTGCTAACCTCCCTGCCCGTGCTGCCCAATGCACTCTATTTGGACTCTTTTGACAGGAGTGCATGATTTCAGGGTCAGTGCTGCTGTGCTTATAGTGGATTTATCCATTATTGACAGAAAATTTACACAAAGTACTTTTTGCAGGATGTCTTCGTCTTAAATCTGAAGTTTCTTATTCTACAATTCACTTTTTCCAAGCCATTCTTACTGTAGCCTGTAGTATTTGTAGTTAGAGTACCAAACCAATAGTAGTCCAACAAAGTCCAACTCAAATACTGCGGGCTTTGACAAAGTTATCAGTGTCTCAGATGAAGACAGAGCGAAGCTTGGTGCAGGTGTCATGATGCACCAGTGGTGACAAAAACTGCAATGATAATTAGCAACAATGACTTTTGTTTAGTTGAATTCTGACACTGAAACTACATCATTATTTGGCTTTAAATAAGGCCTCCCGCAGTGTTAATGCAGCATGTTGACGAAGAACATTTTGTTACTTTGCAGTGGAGATGAGGCCTGACAGATTCCAAGAAGGTATATTTTGATTTCTTATGAGACGAGTGACGCCCTCAAACAGCCTCATGGATGGTACGTCTAAAGACAGTGCCATTCTTCTTCAAATTAAAGTAATTTTACTGTATAATTATTATGTGATCTCATTATTCATTACATAATTAAATGTGACATTTTTCTGTATCATCATATTTTTCTGTTCCTCCTTTGCAGCACCATTCTTTCAAGAACAATTACGTTTGCCTTCATGTTGATTCAAGGAAAACAAAGCTCTGTTTAAAGTGCAGTGTCGTATTTGAGCTTGAAACGCTTTAACAAGTAGTTATTTTGGCGGATTGTCTATGTATTGAATACTACCAGGCACCAAAGCTATGAAGGAAAACTTATAAAGTTAGTGGTCCGCCCAATCTCCCTTAGAACGGCAAGAAACAAATGAAGCTCGACACCAACGGGTTGAATAAACTGGCCTGAGAAACCAGAACAACTGCAGCGATCTTGAACTCTGGCATCCAGTGTCATACTGAGGATAGGGGCACTCGCAGCGCATCCAAAGCCTGATGTCAAGCTGCATCCATGAGGCTGTGGTGAGGTGAAGAGACAGGCAACACGCCAGCGGAGCGTCTTCAGCCACATGACTCAACCTGTCCCTGTGCGTTAGCCCGGCTCAGTCAGGGCCATGAGGGAACAAGGCCGTTGGTATTGAGTCACTGACACACTGGACAGTGCCCAGATCAAGCTTGATGATGGGGGGGGCAGAACGAGGGCCGAGCATTGTATGTTGTCATGTTCTCTCAAGGAGTGCAGAGACACAAGAGCGTGCATGCATGCAGCAGTATATCTTCTCTAATGCAACATGATATTCCCATGTGCTCTCTCTCTCTCTCTCTCTCTCTCTCTCTCCTTGTTGCAAAGGTACATCAGGTCACAACATCAGTATCTGGATCATCAAATTTGGTGTTTTCTCTTGCTTATCCTAGCTAGTGAACCCAGTCAGGCACCCTACTTGGGCAGACCATATTTTTCACCATTTTTATTCATGTTCCTCAAATGTCAAGTTTTTGGTAATATTTTAAGCTAGAATTTTGGTATACTTAGATGAAATCAGATTGGTTTGTGTTCATTTTGTTGTGCAAGCCCAAAGTGTGTGTATGCCTGGAAAAAAATAGTCTTTGGATGGTGGTACACTGAAGCAATATCTGCTTATATGTAATACTAAGAAAGCGAACTGTAGCCTGATGTGTTTTTGGCTAAATCATATTATCGCCTCTTTTTTTTTTTTCCTGAGGTTGCAGTAGGTTTTCATAGATGTATAATCTATTGGACACTTATTGTGTCACAAGTTCAAACTATTTCCTTTGGTCTTCTGGAAATGCCTGTGGCATGCTTTGTCGAAAAATACCGTAGGGAGACAGTACAAACGCTCACTTTTCAATCATTCATCTAGCTCTGCTCATAGCAGTCATCCTCTGTGGGGTATGAAATCTGCTCCACAGCGCCGTCCTACCCTCCTCAAAACACTGCAAGAAATTCTTTGGTACCTGGCTGAGGGACAGGAAATATGGTCCAAGGAGACAGCTGTCAGGAGAAAGAGCGGAAAGGATTTTACAATTCCTTCAAGAAGGTGATTCAACACAGAATGTGACAAAAGGTAACAGGGTGTTCCCAGTCAGCTGTGTGTCTGAAATTTGGAGCAAGTAAATATAAAATGGGAAGGTTGTAGAGAGGAAAAGTCAGGAAAGAGAACTCAAAGCAATGTGCCTCAAAAATAAGGATTGCTCAGGGGTCAATGGCTGTAAGCAATTGAAGGAAATAAAATTTACATACAACTCCAAATTAGAAAAAGTTAGGTCAGTGTTGTAATGAGCAAAGATTCTGCATGATTTTATGTAATATTTTCCTGTGAGTGTGAATTTGACTGTGTATTTTATTTTCATGTTATGTGTATGGTTTAGTGCACTAGGACGGCATACTTTGCACAATAGTATTCATCATTCCTTACTCTCCTGCCTAAACATCATTAGGACACAGAACAAGATTGACAACTTCGAAGAGGAGTTCTTGAATGGGTCAAAGTTAAGTTCAGACAGAGTTTATGTGATAATCAGCTCCTCATGGGAGTACTGGATTGTGATTGGCTCATGGCTGATTACTCTGAGAAGGATGCAAGTTGGATGATGAGAAAGTGTTGTGAGGAACTTCACTTCAGGGAAGACTGGAAAAAATCTGGAAGCACTCCATTGCCATGATGGACATCCTTGGACGTGTATCTGCTAATATGACATGATGTGATGCTGTTTGAACACATAACGGCATGGAAAAAAATAAGTAAATAAATAATAATAATAATAAACATTTGTCTTTTCCTTTCATTTCATTTCAAACAGTATGAAGCCATTTTTTTGTGATTTTTCTCATCAGCTCCCTTTAATTCATCAATATACATCAATTTTTACATTTCACACTGATATTGGGGAAAATTAGCGGTAGTAAGTAAGTAAGACAACAGGTTATTATGAGTGTCGGTATCAAGGATGAGTCTTTGACAAACAAAAATGGAGCGAAGCTTTGCCCATGAATGCTTGAGCACGAGAAAAAAAAGGGCAGCATATGCTGCCTTGGAGACAAAATCTTTCCCAGGGATGTCCTTGTCCTTGTCTGTCCCCATCAGAGCATGCGTGAGAATTCTGAAACGAGACATGGGATGACAACACTGCACTGCTGCATACCTGTGTTGACAGGAAGAATATGACAATATAACAAACATCTCATTTGGTACTGTCAAGTCTATGAAAATCATGCAAAAACAGATTTACATTTAAAAAAATGAAAGAAAGTTGACAAGGGGGGAAAGAGCATTAAATATAGATTTATTACATATATATTCTTCAGAGAATAAAAGATGAATGGTTGTTTTCCATTTGCTGTGGTCCAAGGTAAACTTAGGAGCCTGGAACCAGTCTTCTCATTGGTGCTTTTATCCACCGTGTCTCATTTTACAGTGACGGACCTGGCGGGATCCACCAACCTGGCAAACTAACACACCATACGACATGGTAGTGGTAAGCCACCACTTTCACTGTTTGCTAACCATCAATTACTAAAATAAAACATAGAAAAGGTTGCAAAGGGGAAGGGGAAAAACCTCCACCAAGCAGTTTTTTGGGGCACTAAACTGAAGATAGGGAGCCTACATAGGTTTCCATAAATTCTTGTTGTTCCTGGTAACGGAGACATGTAGTTTCTCCAGTGTCTCTCGTAAGTTTTTATTTATTTATTTTTTTTATTCTGTTATTTCTTCATCTTTGCTATAGTCTACATCTTCTTCTTTTAGTAATTACCAGTCGACAAACAGCAAAAGTGGTGCACTACTCCCATCAGGTGGTATGGAATGAAAGGACCAAGAAGGAGGTTGACCAGGAGGTTACGATTCCAGCCAGGTTTTACCCTGGATCCATGCTAATGGAAACGTGCCTCATAATGACAATACTGATATTGAGAAAAAACAAGGGCACTTCCACAATCACTGATGATCCACGTTCCAGGTTCTTCAGATAAAGGACTAGGAGATCATAAACAGAAATTATACAGATTTATTCTAAAATTTTGAAATCGTTTCCCCTTTTCCCTTTTCCATCAGGTTTGGTGATGATGAGGACACCTCAGAGAAAAGAGAATTTAAAGCCAGTCTATACAGCATTATAACTTCTGACCACAGGGGTCACTACATTACAAAAAGGTCATGTAGCAGCCCCTGGCTTAAGACATGGCGAAGTGTATCTTTAGCAGGACAAAATAGTATTACCAGATGTACCAGACTGCCCCACTCATTAGCACAGTATTGTCAGTTGCTTTTGTCAACGTAGTAGATATTTATGCGCCCATGTGGTATAAAGTTGTATTGCTACATACATACAGAAGGTCCAATGCAAGGCTATATGAGTATAACCTGACTGGATTCAATGCATCATGAATGTGAGGGACCGAGCTGGTCAAACATGAGGACACAGGTGTTTTCAAAAAATAAGAAAAACGGGTTTTATGCCCAAAAATAACAAATTCAAAAAATATATATATATATATTACAGGGCCCTTAAAAGAGGTCAGATCAAAGAAACTAAACTTAAACCAAAAATTGTGATTTAACATATCAAACTAACTGCTCGCTACAAACAAACTGACCTGACACACAGCAAACACAGGAGACTTAAATACTGGCTGATCAGACCAGAATGACACACTGGGGAAGGGAAGGGAAACATTTACTAACAAGTTTAACAAAAAATACTAAACACAGTTAGCTTAACCATTAACTGAAATAGCTAATAACTAAACAAAGTAACCCAAAATAAACAAGTCACTAAAGCAAAAGAACTGCTGCAAAAAGAACAACAAGACTCCATGATCTTCCCCCCATGGTGAAGCTCTGCATGGTTTCACCCAGTCATCTGGAATTGAGAGTCGGAGTCAGTCAGAGTCTGTTGTCTCCTCAGCATTTCAAATGACTTTCCCCCACAGCACCGGCAAACAAAAAAAAATACACCACATTAAGCTTGACAAAATTAAATACACAAAAGTCAACTAAATGTGCGCGCTACAATTAGAACAAATGTATGTGGGATATGTATGTAAAGAATTCAAAATAATAAAGTGTGGGTGCGTGAAACAAGTGTATCATTTCCTCTTCTACTTGAACAACATTGCTATTAATAATGGCATTTTATTAGACTTTCTTTCTTTTAGGTATGTTTTGCAAAGACAGAATTTTAGCTGTTAATTAAAATGTTGTTTTTGTTGAATCATTGAGCATTTTTTTTGTTTGAACATCTGTCAAGAGTGATTCCATACATTATATATTCCATATATGATTTGTGCATCCGAAGTGATACAAACATGCTTGTGGTGACATGTCAGCGGATGGTAGCACAGCTGCCAGGACTCTGTTCAGTGTCAACAGTTATCGACAGCCAGACAGAGTTGAGAAGGCAGAATTTTGAGCCACGCAGGCGGCATGGCCCCCTGGATGACAAAGTTGCTGAAAAGCTTTGATTCAGACTGAGACATTCTGACAACTATATTATGTATCGCCATGTAATCTTGCTGAAGCGTTCGTGGTTCCCACAGGATAAATACTCATTATCCGCGAACATTTCTCTCAGCTGTTTACCAGGAGATTGACATTTTTGGTTATTAGTAGAAGAAATGTCTTTACAACCGCTAAACAGATCGTTATGAAATGTTTACCAGGCATTCATCGTCCCCCACATATTGAATCACAATGACCTTGTAAATTAAACAACTTCAGTTGTGACACAATGGGATCAATCTCTTCACGTAACTTGTGAAGTAACTGAATGTTTGCTTGCAGTGTTTATAGTCTTGTTTTTCGAGTGGTCATGCTTTATTCGCTTGCTTAATACATCCAAAGTGCAAACTCACTGTCTCTGGCACGATGGTAGATGTTGGTTTATTTTGAGAAATCCAGTGTGTGTGTGTGTGTGTGTGTTGTTTGTCAAAATGAATAGTTAAAGGAAAATTTGTGCAGCAAAGTCGAAATTTTATAGTCATTGTCTCAAAAGCTACAGCAGCAAAAAATAAATAGGTAAATAAATAAAATAGGTACAGTTTTGTGTGTGCTGACATTAATAAAGCCATTTGTGCATCTAATTGTGGGCAAGTGATTGCACTTTTTTAATGGAGGAAGTGTGCATGAGCATGAAGGGCAATTTAGCTTGACAGTTAAAGCATCTATCTCTGATTTGAATCTCCCCTGGTGAGTTAAGTAGGGATGCTCAAGATAACAACAGAAAGGGCTCATTAATGTCACTTCAGACATTTCAGAGAAGGCAGTCTCCTGCCTCATGGAGACACGAAGGAACACACAGGCACACTGACTCAGGCGCTCACACTCATGGCTCCACATACATGCACACACACTGCAGCAGCCTGATAAGCTTAACGCCTCAACAAGTTGCCCCTGCAAATGTCAGGCTGAAGCCATCTCAATTTCCTGACAGGGAGTGGGTGGGAGTAAATGAATCAAAATTTCCTTCAGTTACGTTCGCATACAAAAGAAGACGTTTGAGTAAACAACGAGCAGCTTTCAACACCTCTCAGAAGAAAGCTTTCCTTAAAATCTCTTACATGTGGAAATGAAATGTGAATCAGAGGTTTAAGCTGCGCGTACAGCACAGATCCTGTTTTTATCTCAAAGTGAAACACCTTCCTCTCAGTGTCTTGTCGAGTTGGCTGCTCAGCTGAAGTCATCATCTAAACCAAACAACCCTGAGGAGGCGTTTGTGATGCGTACACAAGCACAATGGCTTGGGTGAGGATCACCTGCTTTTCCAGGAGGAGGCAGAGACGGTGGCTTGTATGAGAGCGTCTCTACATTTTAGATAGATAACTCATTTCACAGCTCAGATTAAACTTACAGCTGTTAGTGTGACCTCAACCTCATGAACTGGCTCCTAAAAAGACGGATGGAAGACTAAATGAAGCATTTATTTTCAACTGTGCAATATCATGCAGTAATTAGATATATGTTTTTGCAAAGAATTTATGCTCTGTGTTCTAGGACATGCAAGAGCGAATGCAAAAACTTTTTTTATAATCTCAAATTTGAAACAGAAATTACTTCTGGTTCAATGTTTGTCATCTCTTTTGGTATTGGCATGAATGTGTTTGTCCCCAAAGACTTCAAGCACTTTTTGGTGGTCTCAACAGTCAAAGCTGTTTCTTACAAACCGGGGGCATTTGTCTTTGACATTGTTGCATGAAGTCTCTAATGTGACGATGCACTCATAGACCCTGCAAGGAGAGAACAGTCTGTGCTAGCTCCGGTGACCTCTGCTTATGTGCAGGACCTAACTCTTAATTGTGTCTGGAGGAATTTTAGATCAGAAAGCTTTCGTCCTTTTCTGCATAAAGCTGAGAAACGGACAATGAGAGTCTCTAACATGACTTATTGTGGTAATCTGGCCTTGATCTGTCACCTTCATCAACTTTATACTATTATCCCAATTTACAGCTTACATGACAATGCAGTGCATAATTAAGCTTTAAGCAATATATCAGTAAGACACACAGGACATTGAATACACATAACAGTGGGCTGGTATTCACCTGCTTTAATTTAAATAACTCATGAAAAACACTCATTTTGACATATTTACATATGTGCATGTCTCAACATCCTTTTAACTTTTACTTTTGAACTTTTGACTTTGTGCTTGAAACTATATCAGAGACCATTTCATGGCCCCTATCAAAGGGAGAATCGTGTCCAAAGAATATCATAGTGTCCAAGAAGCTCTTGAGAGAGTGGACACTTTTAACAGTTCTTGCCTCGAAGCTGTTTCGTTGTCTCTGACACTTGTTTCGCAGTCACAGCAGAGTCTAATTTGCCCCGGATTACTTTGCAGCGTGGATCTAAGCTTTGTCAAAATGTGCCGTTACACCCGTGCCCCGCTGTATCTCCCTGTCTCCACACCCATAACAGGAAAAGAAAAAAAAAACAAACAAAAAACCCACATCTATCCTCTTTGATTGTGAATCATGATTATCTCCTGCCTGATTTGGCATTTAACAGAGCTGTGATATATTCTGGATCAATTGCCTCTTGCTGCGCTGGTGAGATGTAACATGTGGAGAGCTAAAGGCCGGTTTCAAAGGAAAATGAGAGATCAGACAGCTGTGGGCACACCGATCACATATAATGCGAGGGAATTAAAAAAAACAAAACATCTTTTATTTTAAAAAATTATGAGTAAAAGCAGCAACAATATGCTTTAAAAGCTCAATGCTTTTTAAACAGTGTTTTAAATCACAATTTATCATGTATGGAAAGCATTTTAATAGGTCTTTACATGCATTAATCAAATTAAATATGAACAATTTAGCACATCATATGATAATATCGTACAGCTACATTATCATAACAGTACATTAACTTCATGGGCACACAAGCTCACACTACTTTGACTGTCTGGACACAAAGATTCAATATTAGATTTACAATTTAGACACATCAAATATAGTCCAAATATATATGCATATATAAATATATAAATGATATGACATGCTTTTCCGAATAATCACACCAGAAGCATTATTATTACACTCTCTGCCATTCAGACATCATAATCTCATTCAGACAACCAGTTTTCGATACATTTCTTTAGACAAAATTCCTCTGTCATTGGTGCACAACATCTTATACAAAATAAACATGAGAAATCCTAATTTCAAAATAAATCTGAAGAGCACATTTATGAACATGTTGGTCACCACGAGTGCGGGGTTTCCAGACTTGAATTCAACATGACAGCTCAGGAATGATGATGAGGTCTCTACACTGTCAGAATAGTTAGTGCACCCAGGTGTGACACGTGGCAGTGACTGACACTGTTGCGTTTCTCATGTCCATCACAGCAGAACCATGGGCACCCAGTATAGAATTAATTCAACGAAACAGGAGGCGCAAAATGAATAAGAATTACAGATCAACAGATTGCATCACTGCATTAATGCTGATTTTAAACACCTATGAAAGCAATCTGACTGTGGATCAGTGGCTGAGACTGCTTAGGGCGCCAAGTGAAAGAGAGTAAAAGTCAACCAGACGTGACCTTTCACCTCTGAGCCCGTGTCCTGTCCAGTCTTCAGTCGGCGTAGAGGATGAACCCTGAGAAGGTGCTGTATTTGTTGCTGTTTCCCCCGTGAGCCTTGCCCCCATCCAGTTTTATGAAAACCTCATCACCTGCATCCAAATGAAGGATGACACTGTTGCTGGCGTAGTCATAACTCTGGTCCTGGTCTTGAGCAATCGCGCTGGCCCTGACCTGCAATGTGACACACAAGCACAAAGCCAAAAAGAGAAAATGAAAGAGAATGACTTTACATCTTCTGTAATGGTTAACTTTTAGCACCATAATTAAAATGCTATACCTGGTTATTATCAACTAGGCTCCACTGTGACATCAACTAAATTTATACTCGGTCATAATTTACTGTCACGCATCAGCTGATTTGTGTGCACATTTGTGTACATATGTGTGCACAAAAATAATTTTGTCCCAACAAAAGAATATTTGCAATAAGTGAGGGCTGACTGAGAGAGTTTGACTTTGTGCAAATGTGTCCCCCTTGGTGAATGTCTTGTTTTTATGTCATGACTCAACTGGAAGAGTTGTGCTTGAGTCAGGCTGCCTCTGAGCAAGGATGGCAGTGCATTCTCTCCCTTTCCCTCATGTTGTACTCCATCATCCACCTTTCTCAGGGTGAGGCACTTAACGTGTCATGTTTCCCGAGATATAAGTGTCATTTTGTCAGCACGGGGTAATTACTGAGGGTTTTCATGATGAAATCTCATTGCCTGTATGGTAAGTTGCTTTGCATGTACGCTTATCCACTGGAAGACAGATCAACTCCAAGCTTCGGCTAATGCCAGGTTGGCTTTTGCACTCCAGCTTCCCCACACCAAACACAAAACTGTAATTTGTGCTTCAGCTAGGTTGTGGCAAGAAGTTATTTGAACCAAAATAAGAACATGGTGCTCTAATTAGTGCTGTTGGACTATAAGTGCAAGTGAAGAGGCTGCGGGGTTTGAGAGGAAAGGTTAAGGGATGGATGACAGCATGATGATGGATTTCTGTGACATTAGAGAAATATGGCCTGAGCTCTCCCGCTTCCACCCTCTGCTTGACTGCATCAGCATGGTGTCTACCACAGACATGTACAGTCTGGAAAATACTTTTACAGTCATTAGGTATCGTTTATATGGAGTAAAGTATCTAAAAGAAGCCTGGCATCACTGCGCCCTCTATGGTGACCTTTTCATATCAAATAGCTTTGAGATAATATTTAGTAAATTTTGCAGCTGTTGCTTTTACTATAGTTACTATGTTAAAGCCCATTAAGCTCAGTAAATGATATTTTACTCTTTTAACTTGCTGGAAATTGAGTTTAAGAAGCCATTAAAAACTGATCCTCAATACATCACAGTGTGGTGACTGCATTTGTATTTTCTTATTTGGTGTAAGTGCGTTGCAACTGTTAACCTTTTTTTCTGGAAGTGTATGCGTCCTTGTGACATTTAGTAATTTTTTTTTTTTTGGTCATGTCTCACTTGATGACTACAGTAGCTCTAATGCTTAAGGGAGCAGATTATGGTTTGTCCAAGATAAAAATCTGATGCAATATTTCTAGCCTGATGGGAGTGGACTCCCATCCCCGTTTAGAATGACTATGTTTCCATACATATAGGGGTCACAGAGGGACTTGATGAGCACGGCAGTGATGTGAATCATATAGGGGAGAGCCTTTGCATTCATCAGATCCTGTAGGCAGTTTTGGACTGATATGTTACATGAAGCTCTCCTCCAGCATTATTCTTGGTTAAAACTGGCGATCAAATTAGATAAAGATAGGATGTGCTTCTCTGAAAAGTGCTTGCATTGAGATATTCTAGACTTCAGTGTCTTTCTCTCTCTCTGGAAAATATGGTTAGAAAAAGCCTGCAGACTGAGCAGTGAGTAAATAAAAGGAGAAGGGATTACAGTGTTTGTGAGATGCTGAGTTCCCATCTGTGGTGTCCACAAAGAACTGACCTGTGCTACCTGCTGATGCTGCCAGTGAAGTTCATTTGTTCGGTTGTTAATGACACAACACAACAATGCACTCATGCTGATCTCCGAAGATTTCAACACTTCCCTCCAACACGGAAATTTTATTTTATTTTATTCTGTTTTTCTGTGAAACTGTTTAACTTCACTTACTAATGAATTAATAATAGAAATACATCAAACCCTCCCCTCAAAAAATGTTTGCAGGTGACCATGATCTATCAGGTTTACATAACAGAAAGTAGCTGCTAAGAAATAAATTTCTGAATAATTCAACCCCTCAATAATATTCTGTGTCTTTGTGAGATATAGACTTAAAAAAAAAAGAAAAGAATAAACCTTGTTTGTTTTTGTTTGCTGTCAAAACTATTTTGCTCCTCAGGGATCAAAAATGAAAAGAAAAACATAACTTATACAGTATGATGAAATCAAATGTGACAGCATATATTTGTGAACAAATACTTGAGCGGTCTGTTTTTTTTCCCTCATTCTATTCAAGTACTCATGATATTATAGAGTTTACATATTCAGGGAGGTCAGGAAAAAAATCTCAAGTATGACTAGTTTGCAGAGCTGATGTTCACATTATTGTGTTCACTCTCTGTGCTGCCTGCTGCAGCCTGGTTGAGATATTTACAGCAAAGACTTGAGGCTAAAATATACATGGTGTTTCATCAGTAACTTCACCTGAGGCTTTTTTTTAAATTTTAAATTATCTATGAATATCGCAAATATCTTAAATCAATATTTAAACACCTTTTTCCTGACGGGCAGCCTGATAACATGTACTGACACAGCTTGATTCCGTGAAGTCTGTAGTATTTCAAAGGGCAACAGCTTTGAACTAGCCACAACCCCAGGCTGTATTTTGATGTGTGCAGAGCAGAGATAGTGCAGCGCTACCTCCACTCATGTCAACATGTAAATTATTGGATGTCTAATAGGCACAGGTATACAGTCCGGCAGCATGGAACTTTGAAGTTACAGCCTAATCCTATAATAGCAAACAAATTAGTCAGTTAAAATCAACATACACATGAATACTCCATTAAAAACTCACTACTCATGAGTTAATGCTACCATGCGATTCACAATTACAAAGTTTTGTTAGAAGAGATACTATTGTTCTGAGAAACTACACTTGAAAGTTATCAAACCTGGAGGTGGGAGTGGGGGGGGGGAGTATATCAAAAGTGCTACCCACCAGACCATTTTTGATCAGGTCAGCCCACATGCTGGTGCCATCTCCTCCTCTCATCAACACGTTGTAGATAAAAAAGTAGGTGCCAGGGATTTTACAGGTAAACTTGCCTGTTGCACCCTCATAGTTACCACCGATATTAGTCACCACGTCATCAAAGTGCAGAATATCGTAACCTTCTTGGGGGTTTCGTAGTCCTGCATAAAATGCCACACGAGGGGTGGTATTATAGGTGGTTGTGCTGACTGCCCCAAGAATCCCCGTCCGAACAATGTCCACATTGTCTCCTGGTGGTCCCCTTGGTCCTGGTGGACCTGGCTCTCCAGGGGGTCCCGGGGGTCCCGGCTTGCCTGGACGACCTGGTTTACCTTGCGCACCGTGAGCACTGTATGTAGGCAGTGGGGGTCCAATGCTGTGATCACTCAGATCTTCCCCATTTTCCATCAGAAGGCCTGTAGTTGCTGCATCAGTACCTGGGTGCACACCTGTGCCTGCGGGGCCCGTGCTGGGGAAGGGGTCACACACCATGCGGCAGGTCCCCAGCATTTCGTAGTGGCTCGAGCTGTCATCTGTGCCGCTTGTGCCAACAGAGCTGACCAGCACAGGAATGAGGACCACCAGAACCAGGACCAGCATGACCCCCACAGCAGCTGCCACCAGGGTCTTCCGCCCGATGCTCAGCCTGGGCAGGGGCTGCGCTGCCAGCCTGGAACTCTCCGGGGTGGAAATGGTGACTGTGGGGAGTGCGTCCGCCTGGCAAAACGCAGATGTAGTGAGGATCTCCGATGGTGGAGATGGTGCCTAGGGAAAGCCGGTGTGAGTCTGTGAGTGAGTGACGGAGCTGTGTTGGAGTTAGGGAGAGGGAGAGGAGAAAGGGACCCAAGTGATCAAAAGCAGAGAGGGGAATTGAGAGAATGAGGAGAGAGTAAGATGAGAGGATGAGAGAGAGAGGGAGAGAGAGTGAGACAGCATGAGAGAGGGAAAAAAAGAAAAAGAAGCCAGGGGAGGAGAGAAGAGCAACATACATTCAGCAACAGTCTGAGTCAGGGATGAGGAGGGCACTTTCCTACTGGCAGATGTTTAAGCCAGAGATGCCATAAAGAAGGAGAGGGATCCATAAAACACAGCAAATGAAACCATGACCAGTTATTACATCTGTACTGGATTATTAATGATATGTTGGCTTGGATGCAAAGAAAAATTGTGAAATTTGCATTTTATTTAATGAATATTAAACAGTTTGCACTGATTTTGTGCACTAGTGATAGGTTTTTTTTTTTTGTTTTTTTTAATTTTGTTAGTAAGATGACCTCATGGGAGGAACATACAAAGTCAGTTATAGATTAAGATTAATATGTGAGGCTTGATTTAATCAAGGTTGAAATACTTTTTTAAAATTATATTATATCCGCTTTTCTCTGTGTTGTGTTTTTGTAATGAAATCAGTAACATGTTAGATGAGCAGACTCTCACAGAACTGACAATTTTGTAGGAAGAGGAAGTTCACTTTCGGAAGTGAAACAGTTCTCTATCCAATATTGCGCTATAAATTCTAATTATTGATGTGAAGTTTTTACTCATTTCTGCAACTGTTGTGGTTTACAGAATCACTGCAAATAAAATTTGCTACATATTTCAGTCTCATGTATCTTCAGAGAGATCTGTGACAGAGTTGCAACCTATCCAGTGTGTTCCCAGTTTGCCCAGTGACAGCTAGGATGGATATTACTCTAGATAATAAAGCCTGCACATTCTTTGCGCTTTAATTTACTGAAATGCGTCCTTTCCACAACTGAACCACGTTCACACAGTCTTGCAGAGAGAGCTGAAACCTCTCTCCCCGTCCTGATGCTCGATGAGTCTTTCTGGGATGTTCTTTTACATGTTAAGTCATGTTACTGCGTTGATGCTGATTCGCTCAATCGGTCATGACATTTCTAACCAGATTTTTTTTTTCCTTCAAGCATTACATAACTTTTCAAGTCTTCAAGCACTCACGCAGCTTTTGCAAAACATGTTGCAAGCATCAAACTCATTATACGTAATAAGAAAGTAAGAGAGAAAGAAAGAAAGAAAGTCATGTTTTCAGGAAACATAGCTATATAACTGTCATATGTGTTGTGCCATCATGTCTCCTTCCAGCAGACATAGACCATTAGAGTCGTGATTCCACCCACACAACACATGTAGACCCACTATTTACTCTCCTTTAAACTCTGTTCAATCCACTAACTCTTGAGGGACAAACTATAACTGTCTGTTTAGCTGCTGAATCATCCAGTACATTCATCGTCATAACACTGCTTTGTCTACTTGCCATTTGTCACTCGATGCATTATTATGCTGAGAGTATTTTTAGTGCAGCTTTAGGTGTCCAGGTATATTGAGCCTGGATTCATGCAGGAAGGTCCTGGAACTGGAACGCCTCAACAGCATGCAGCTGCTATAAATATCATTAGTTATACAGTAATTTCTTTTTTTTTTCTCTTTTTTTTAATGCCAAAATGACAGCTGGGAAAAGTTCCTAATTAAGTATAAGCTGTGCCAACTTGGCAGCGGTTATGCAAGTCTGCTAAAGGTAACATAAAGAACAAGGAAGCAAAGTGAGCTGGCTTTGTTATGC
>JBAMYA010000011.1:5495032-5537376 GCA_037176975.1 Arrhamphus sclerolepis
TCTTTCCTTTGATCTTTTCTGTCGTCCTTTCAATTTTACCTTTCATACTTTAATCATTCCTTTCATCTTTGCTCTCACTCTCTATGATTTGGAACCCACTATTCTTTCTGGCTCTCTTTCTGTCTTCTTCTCTCTGTCTGTTGCAGTAATGGCTGGTTGTGCCCAGACAAAGGTCAGACATGGCATGTTAAGTGCCTCAGAGTCTTGCTCTGGTGTAACTGAAGAAAAAAAAAACACTTTAATCTGGGAGGAGAACTGTTACTTTGTAGGAGTGGGGCCGTATATGTTACTAGAGTCACTTGCTGCAGCTTTTTGTGATCTGGATCATTTTCTGAAAAGAGATGAATTACCTAAATCATTAACTTGGACTTAGCCTCTACGTCAGATTTTGACTTTTTATCATGTAAGGGACTACAGTCCTGTGAGCCTCCAAGGTCAGGGTTGGAACACAATGGCATGCATAGGTCGTCAGGCTCAACACATTTGGCGCCTCACAGTCACATCGTCACCCTGTCGTCATCCATCAGCACATGTGCTGGAATGCATCTCCTTCACTAAATATAGTGTCTGCCAGGGTCCAGTTATTGCATGGCTGTTTCTTTCTGGTGCACGCTGAAGGACACTGCTGGCTCACACTGCTCATGCACAGAACTCAGCTTTGATACTATGAGCTTATGAAAACATTTTCTTCACAAGACTTTAGAGAACTGGAAACTGAGCTTCATCTGTTTGGCTCCTTCCAAACACTTTAAATGTGGAAAATGCCAATGATGTTCCCTCGTTCCAGCAATTAGCCTGTAGGCGATAGTAGGAAGTCTGCACACTGTGGGAACTGGGACATGTGTAAGTTGTTGGCTTGCTGCCTGTTTCCATGTGCAGAATGGCTGCTGATGTTATGCAGGTAGCATGAATGATGCTGAAGCACATGGCTGAGCCTGCAGATTTTCCTGCTCCAGAGATCACTGAGTATATCAAACCCAAGAGGCAACAACTGGTATATGAATCATTTACAGTAAATTGTGGACTGATTTGTAATTGAGCATTGGAGATCATTTCAGTACATAGTTTTTATTTGATTTCCAAAGGGGAGCAATAGCAACGACTTGCCGACTGTAGTGTATGAAAATGTCATGGTTTGTATTTCAATAATTTATAAAAACAAATGTTTAATTTTCTTGCAAACATACATATGCAGCATTGGGCTTATGATGAAATGTATGTGAGCTTCATGGTATGGGTGTGAACTTTTGTTTGATTAGTCAGTTAACTTAAAAAATGATTCTGTTTTTGTCATGGTTACTTTTAAGTACAACCAATATCAATCAAATAAGTCACTTAGTTTGAATGCAGTCGCATATATTAATAATCCTGTGAGGAGTTTAGCCTTTCATGTATGACATGAGAGACACAATTACCAGTTTAGCTCTCATATGGATGATGGTTTGACTATTTTATCTAGTATTTCCACTCTGTCAGCTTCAACAGTAGTAGTTGCATGAAATGTATTAAAAAAAAGAGGAGGAAATTAAATGACCATATTACCACAACAGTTGTATTTCAAATCTTTTCCATACGTCTTTGCTGCAGGCAGTTTAATGTTAACCACTTTAATGGCCATCTGACTTCAAAGTGGCTATGTATCATCAGCATGGCTTCTTTCTTTCTCTCTCTCTCTCCTTTTTGAACTAGTATCTAAATAAACCTCCTTTTAATGTTCACAGAGTGGAGAATGCATGCACGAAGTTGGTGCAGGCTGCTTCAATGCTAAAAGCTGACCCATACTCTGTTCCTGCTCGGGATTACCTCATTGATGGCTCTCGGGGCATCCTGTCTGGAACCTCTGACCTTCTCCTGACCTTTGATGAGGCAGAAGTATGTATTTATTCTTTTCAAATATAAAGAAATATATGTTAATTAGCAGGAAACCACTTGCTATAAGAGGAAGTCAAAGAGCAGATAAAAAAGCATAACTGCAACTTTCAAAAATTCTCACAGACTTCATTAATAAAGAAATGTTTTAAATTGTAAAAGATGTGCTTGTGCCCTCAGTGAACAAAAATAAACGTGACTTTATTGAATGAAGGTTTTTGTGACCAATAATTATTAATTTTGTGTTCAGGAGTTGAGGTTACAGGGCTTTGGTGAACAATTAATAATGACTGGTGTTTGGCTGTTAAGGCATAGCTACGTTACATTATTTTGTTTGTCTCACTACACACTTCTTACAGTATGCATAGAACTGTGAAACCTGATATTTGCGTGTTTCGAAAGCCATATTTCCACTAAATGGTACTGGTCAGTATGGTATAGTTTAGAATGGTAATCCCTGATCTAGCTTGCTTTTCCACTGCCAGGTGTGTTGACCGCATTGTTGGAGCTTCCTCCACCTCTGCTAAATAACTGCATGACTTCATACCTGTGTGTCACAGTCAAAAAAAATCACACCTTCAAGTGAGGAATGGAACTGGTTTAAGAAAGAACAGTGTATGAAATCCAGTACATTTTATTCTATTTTTTGTCAAGACCAAACAGTTTTGTTTGTGAAGACTTCATAATGGTACATTTTGTGTTTTATCTCCGTGGCACAAGGAAAAGATGATGCTTTGTTGACCAATTAACTGACAGCATTGGTTAGAGCTCAACCTCAAGCATACTGTACCACTAATTTTAGTACAACCAGTAAAACCAGTATGGCACAATGTGCTTATTTTGGTAAAGTGTGACCAAAACAGGCTACCTGGGTACAGTGGAACATGATGTGTAAGGGGGCAGCACCCACACTCATCTGGGTCTTTCAGATCCATGCCTTTCTTCTTCTTTGGGGTAGTGGCTTCCTCTGGTTACTCCAGACAAAGTAGACAGGATGACCTCTCTTGCAGCCGTTGGTGTTGATCTTTCCCTTGTTGAAATGATGGGAACATAGCCTGAAATTTCTCACTGGGTTCAGCATGTTAACATTCTTTCCTTTTTTTTCCTTCCTCACACTGAATTCCTTCCATTTTCTCTGTGCAGATCTCAGTGCAGTCTATGGAGTTAAAACAGTCTCAATATTCATAAATGCACAGAAGAATTTACAAATGCACAGGGCAATACTAGCCCGAACCTCTTGGCATGCAGAAGCACCAGCGTAGCTTGCTAGTGTAGCTCAATCGCCTAGCTGGCTGGCTTGTATTGATAGTTGCACAATTAAACCAATTAAGATTAATAACTAAACAACTTCTCATAACAAGGGGATTAAGTAGTGAAACATGTAAAATAAGATGTTTCACTCACCGCTCCACTGTCGTTGGAAGCTATGTTGAACGGACATATAGCACAGTTTCAATGGCTTAATGTGATTGGCTTATGAGTAAATTGTTTCCCACGTGGGGTGCGTTCTTATGATTGGCTGAAACAAGGAAGATATCTGACTGGTTGCAGATCATTCTGTGTTTAATAAAAGAAAAAGACATTTGTGGGTTAAGGCAAGTCAAGGGAGTCTCACTCAAAATTCAAAATTCACACAGAGCAAAGTCCACAAACCAGAAAATGTTTGTAACTCAAGTTATATTTGTGTGTATATCAGAAATACATGTGTGAATCTTGTCACATGCGTGTCCTGTGCATTTGTAAATTTTGTCCTGTGCATTTCTGAATATTTATTTATGAACGTCCCAAATGCAATGCATTACTGCCACCTAGTGGGTAAAAATAGCCTTATTTCGCAGTACTCTGGTAGCTTCTATTGTGTACCATACTGTTGGTTGGTGCCTTATAAAGTAAGAAAAATAATCTGTGGAGGAAGAAAATCTAATGTTTTGAACAAAAACATCAACCCGCTGAACATACCCATCGCTATAGAGATAACGGAGGCTCAGAGGATTAAAGTAAAACTAATAGTAGCTTTTGTTATCATTCTGTAGACCTTCACTGGTGTCACCAGCATGAAATGGGGGATTAAAAAAAATTTAAGGGCCTGCTGTTTGGTGCACATAGGTCATACACTGTAATTCCTGTAGAGAAAAATGCTATTTATTTATGGAGAAAAAAATATTTTTTACAGTTCAGTTGTTGAATAATAATTAAAAAAAAAAATTGATTATAGTTCTTGGAAAGAAAGTTGGAATTGATCGATATCCGAACTGACAGGCCAGACCTTTAAGGAAATTGGTAATTGTAATTAACCAAGAAAATAGCATGGTTTGTATCTCTAATAGTCACCATTCCTGTCACCCTCCTCCGTTTGGGCAGTGTTGGGGCTATAAAAAAAAAAAAAAAAAAAAAGTAGAGGGTTGGGTTGAGGGGGACGCTGAATGATGAAATGGACAGCGGTGCCATCTATCAAGCCCATCCTTCTTTTTCACTCGGGGACAGTAAGTGGAAGAGATAAGTTGCAATTCAGCACTCTGAAACACACATCCCAACACGTCTGCAGTGGTCAGCAGTAACATCATGCTTCACACTGCAGCTCAGAGATCACTGCAGTGAAATGGTGACTCTGAAGCTAAAATGAAGCAGTACAAAGAGGCTGGAATGTTAGTAAGCAGCATTATCGCCACATAATTAACAGGAATGTGAAGGGACCAAATGGGTTTGCATGAGCAGTTGTCTTTTTTAAATGCAGCACTGTTTTTAAATAAGCGTTAAATTCTCATTCTCTGGACATTGTTATAGGTTCGCAAAATAATCCGCGTGTGCAAAGGCATCTTGGAGTATCTGACTGTAGCAGAGGTGGTGGAGTCGATGGAGGATTTGATCACATACACAAAGAACCTGGGACCAGGTGGGTGTGCTGAATCAGTGCTGAAGCAGGTCCTGTCTTGATGGTCTCAGAAAATGATATTGCTGACTTTGATTCAGAAGTTTATATTTTGTTTTTAATGTTTAAAAAAAACTTGTAATTGCTTGTAATACAAATTTCAGTGTATAAACAGGAGGGAAATATGAAAGTTACGTGCAGCATTTTAAATGCAAAATAATTCTTGATAATCAAATTGTGTGAATAATAGTTTTCCTCTGTAATAGTTTCCAAAGCCAAGTCTGACCATTATGCTTAAAACCAGTTCTTTGACTGAATGGAGTTGTTTCTTTTAAATCTGTTTTATTGCTTGCATACAGGTATGACAAAGATGGCGAAGATGATAGATGAGCGACAGCAGGAGCTCACACATCAGGAGCATCGTGTGATGCTGGTCAACTCTATGAACACAGTCAAAGAGCTACTGCCCATCCTCATCTCAGGTAACCCCAGTATTTTTTAGAGAAGGAACTCCTTTACGTTCTGTGTTTTTTGATTAAGTGCCCAACTTTGGGCCAGACATTTTAATTTAAGCATCGAGTTATGTTTTGCCTCTTGTGTTTCAGGTATCAAAATTTTTGTGACAACCAAGACAACTGGTGGACAAGGTGTGGAAGAGGCCTTGAAAAACCGCAACTTCACCTTTGAGAAGATGAGTGCCGAGATAAATGAGATCATTAGAGTGCTGCAGCTTACATCCTGGGATGAGGATGCCTGGGCCAACAAGGTACATAAAAAAAAAAGAAAATCAGAGTTTTCCCTTTTATTTTTTTGTGTAGTAATTATGCCAAGACATAATCAGCACAGATGTAACAGACACATATGGTGAGACCATTCAATAATATTTAACTGGTAATTAAGAATGCATTAAAAAACCATGAAATAGCAGGGCATTTGTATGAAGTCACCTTCAGTCTCAGTTGTGATATTTTTGCAATATACAAAGATGCAATTAGTTGTCCTCCAACTCAGTCTAAAATATGTTTAAACTCATCCAAAGATGGTACAAGGAGCACACCCCAAACTGCTCTCCCGCCTCAGCACCAGCTCTGGCTCTAAATAGTAGGAATAAGTTCTGGGAGTAGAAAATAATATACCACACTTTCTTCATGGTGCTGCTTCTGTAGATATGAGATAAGCAGGCCAACAGTAGTTATGTAAATAAGAACATGCGAGTGAATGAATCTGTGGGGGGATGGGCGCAAATTAAAAAGTCAGCAGTCAAGGATTTTAAAAATGGTGATAAATTTCTGGCCTCTGTGATGCATCAGATATCTGTAGTTCAGTAAATTTCAGTGTGACGTGCATAAAAATGGAAATTTTGATTCGTTTTGGATGTAGAACCAGAAGTGATAATTTATGCAGGCTGACAGTCCTCTTTTGATTATTTTTTTTCCTCTCATTATTGCACAAATGCAAAATTTTGGATCAAGTGTTAGGATGCTACACAATGTTTAAAATATTTCCCTACTGCACCTTCACATATATATTGCACAAAGCTGCTCACTGGAATGGCAGTGAACTAACAATACTCTGATTGGTTCAGGATGACATTTCAGTTTCGATAGGTGTTAATAATGCTTTCAGTATTTATATCCTTTTTACAGCAGTCATTGTTGAACTTTCCCTGTACTTCTTTGTGCATGGTGGATCTGTCTGGACTTTTTTCAGCTCAGCATGGGCTAGTCTGTCCTGAAAACTCTGAGCTCTCTCATAGAAGCCTTTTTCTTTTGAAGTTGGTATGTCTTGTTGAATGTTTGTATTTATGTCGCTCTTCCTTTCTTTTTACTATTTCGTTCTTCCTTCACCCCCTGTAGAAGGTAAGCCTCACCTCTGTCGCTCCTTGGTTGTGCAGCAGCATGTCTGAAGGATGAGTGTGCTCTATTGTGCTTCTCAGTTGTGAGACACAAAGGAGGTTGAATAGACGGTTAGCAGAGTAAGTTTATAATAAAAATGTTTTAAGCGGTCTGAATTGCTGTCATGCCGATCTATGGAGTGTTTTTTGTTTTCTGACTTTTTGGATTTCGTTTGCTTTGTAACATGACATTGTATTAACATCTGTGTGTCCTCCCTCCTGTGATATTAAAACCTTGGCACATCCTTGGTTGAATGAGTTATGGATTGACCTGACTCATGCAGTATTGATTTTGTTGTCGTTGAAGAGAATTCTTTGAGGGTTTGTTCTGCTTGCTGTGAACATAAGGTTTTCTCTTGAGTCTTCACAGCAGACTTTCTGCTTTAGATAAATCTTACCTAGATTCTCACAAAAAAAAAATAGCCATACACTCTTCCCATCATAAAATACGATGAATCATGCCACGCCTTTCTTTCCCCCCTTGTCTTTTTTGTTTGCAGGTATTTTAATTGCAGCCTTTAATTATTATATTTACCTTTTTTAATATAAATGAAAAATCATTTTACATAACTGGCTTTTCCACACTCACAGGTGGCTGCAGCTGAGCAGCAGCTGCACGTTAAGCATGTTTTAGTAGTGAGCTAATACTAACACAATGCTGATTTTTTTATTTTTTTTTTGTATTTATTTTTTTAAAGGCACCCTTTATTTACTTTTCCCAGCTCTGTTGCGCTACACCCTCAGTTCCATACAATAATGCTTGTTTTCTTTAATTTTGATTCTGGCATCATTGTGGCGTCTCAGAAAATCTTTCATTTATTTCTAGACCAGCCCTCCGCAACTGTCTTGATTTGCATTAAACCACTTTTTGAATTATGTGACAAAGAGTGAACTTGCATTGTGAATAACTTGTTTTCTGACTTTTTGTTCTTGCATTATGTAAGCACCTCTTCTTCGTATGTGGTCTCTGTCCTTGTCCAGTGCCTAACAGGACTCTGCTTTGTTTAGTAGTTTTCGACAATGAAAGATCTCATTGTTGAGTCAGCGGCTGTTGGACATATTGTTGTATTTCCCTTTACTCTCATTGAAATACAATGGAGAGTCGTTTGACTTTAAAATTACATGCTCTGGATTGTCAATGGCGGGAATGATGGATGACATTCTTTGCGTTGTTGTACCTTTATAGATGTTGCTGAAATAACTAAACTATGGGAATTAATCGGGACAGTAGCTGGAGTTAAGAGAGTTTTCTGACCAACCAACTTTCAGATAAACAAGGAAAAAGCAGTGAAGAAACAAGCACTTGGAGCTCATTTTAAGTTTGCCATGAAATGTACAACTACAAATATAACTGTATCATGATGTCTTAACACAGAGTTTTTGAGGAATATTAACGTCAAATGTTTCAAAGTAGTTATAAAGTTTTTTATAAAGAGAATATGTTTTACAGTATGATTAAAATCTTATCAACTTTCTTTTAAGATGTCTTGGTTGCATTGCTTCCCTGTGAGATATTGAATTATAATCTGCTTTCATTCTCAAAGGACACTGAAGCCATGAAGAGAGCTTTGGGTCTCATTGATTCAAAGATGGCCCAGGCTAAGAACTGGTTGAGGGATCCAAACGCTCAACCAGGTGATGATGATGATGAAGAAATGCACTTTTCTATAAGTTTAAAACACTATCGGGTATGTATAACTTGACTTGTTCTTCTTTCAGGAGATGCAGGCGAGCAGGCCATCCGACAAATTCTTGATGAAGCTGGTAAAGTTGGAGAACTATGTGCAGGAAAAGAGCGCAGAGATATCCTGGGCACAGCCAAGACCCTGGGCCAGATGACCGATCAGGTGTCTGATTTGAGAGCCAGGTACAGTGTTCATAACGTCACTTTGCATTTCTGTGCTCCAACTGGGGCAAGAGTTTTTTTTTTTATTTGTTTTGTGTTTTAATAAGCCAAAGCCCATGTCTTTCATGAAAAAACTGTACATATGACTTTTTATTTTTATTTTTATAAACGTTTCCACTTTTACAGGGGTATTCTCTTTGCCAATGGTAGTATCATTTGTCATCCCTATAGAATATGTAGTGTAATACAGTAAGCATATTTCAGGGCGTTATACTGTGTAAGAGTGGAAGTGTGATCCCTGATATGAAATTAAATCTGATTGTCACCAGAGACTTTGGGTCATGCTAGATTAAGAGCAGCTGTCTGGTATTATTCTATAAACTACTTTTAGCCACAAACGCACTCCTCTGAAAACTTAGAGATACTTCTGTTACTGTCCTAGAAATAGATGCTGTAATTCAATGAAGAACATTCTTAAATTAAGAAATAAAGAAAAGATAAGACCACTAGGCAAACAAACACATATGCTGACAGCCAGGATATGTGGCCGTTACAGGCAGTGATGCTGATCTTGGTGCGTTGAGACCAAACAACTCTAGGAGCGTTTTTCTTTTTTTCTGTAGTAGTCCAGTGTGGCATTATAAACAATCACTACAACACAGATAGACCCAGTAACGCAATATACTTGTGTTACTGGGTCTATCACAGACAGATCCCTTCATGTTAGAAAATACCCTAAGCTACAAAGCTTCTATAAATGCAGTTTTGTATAAAAGGAGAACCATGATTAGCTGTGCTTCCTGTGGCAACAAATTCAAAAACGAGAGAAGCCACTTCTCCAGTAATTATAAGAACAATGAAAAGCTTCCTGCACCCTGATGACACCCATGCATTTTCTTTATCTACACCAGAGGTCAAGGAGCATCCCCAGTTGCCATGCAGAAGGCACAGCAGGTTTCCCAGGGGCTCGATGTACTCACAGGCAAAGTGGAAAATGCAGCGCGCAAGCTGGAGGCCATGACGAACTCCAAGCAGGCCATTGCCAGAAGGATTGATGCTGCACAGGTGAGTTATTAGATCTTAGTTGAGAGCTAACACACAGCAGGTTCTAAAATGCATTTTGATTGGTTGGTGTGTTTTGTTTTTTGTGTCCCCTCTGTAGAGCTGGCTTGCAGACCCTAATGGTAGCCCAGAGGGAGAGGAGAATATCAAAGCCCTGCTCACTGAGGCACGAAAGATTGCAGACATGTGCGAGGATCCCAAAGAAAGAGACGACACACTACGCGCTATTGGAGAGATTGCTGCTATGACTGCCAAGCTATCTGAGCTCAGAAGACAGTAAGTTGATGACTTCCAAAGTTAAACCAATCCAGATTATTCTGGGTTTTTGTTTCTAAGGTTAAGCCTTAATTCAAATTCAATTCAAAAATACTTTAATTATCCCAAAGGGAGATTCAGTTGTTGCAGTTGTTACGATTTGAATCTTTTCAAAGAATCCTTGTAGTTGGTTATTGCTGTGTCCAGGAAGGATCTCCTGTAGTAGTCTGTGTTGCAGCAGATCTGAGGATCCTCTGACTGAAGACACTTTGCTGCTGAACCACTATATTGCGACAAGGATTTTCATAGTCGTCTATGATGTTTTTCATTTTATGAAATATCCTCCTTTTGTAATCAGCTCCAGAACAGTCTCCATAACGGAGCCAGTCTTCAGGTTTCTTTAAGTCACTTGCTCTGATGCTGCCCTAACAGATGACTGCAGATAGGATTGAACTTTCCTAATAGAAGATCTGTAACATCTGGCTGCAAACATGGAAGGACCTGAGCTTCCTTAATAACTAGAGTCTGCTCCGTCCCTTTTTATAAACAGCATCTGCGTTGCATCTCCAGCACATTCTGTTGTCCAGGTGAACGCTGAGGTATTTATACTCCTCCACCACCTCCACTTCTTCTCCCATGATGGAAATACTGCTTGACTGCTGGAATACTGCTCCTTTGTTTTGTTCACATTCAAGATGAGATGATTGTTCCCACACCATGCCACAAAGAGGTCCACCAGTTCACTGTACTCAGTCTCTTGTCCATCACTGATACACCCCACAACTGCACACAGTCATCTGAGTATTTCTGCTGATGATAGGACTTGTACGGGAAGTCTGTGGTGTACGGGGTGAAGAGCAGTGGTGAGAGTACTGTCCCCTGTGGGTCTCCTGTGCTGCTGACCACCTGATGAGACACACAACCATTCAGTCTCACAAACTGTGGTCCGTTTGTCACGTAGTCAGTAATCCAGGTGATTGTGGAGACATCCACCTGTGTCGTCTGGAGTTTTTCATGTAGTAAAGCAGGCTAAATGGTGTTAAATGCGCTGGAGACGTCAAAGGACATGATGCTTACAATGATGCCTGCTTCGTCCTGATGACTGTGGGTTCGTCGAAGCAGGTGTATGACAGCATCCTCAACTCCAACCTCTCCACAATAAGCAAACTGCTGTGGTTCCAGGAAGGAGCTTGTTTGCTACATCTGATCTTCTTTCTTACTTTTTTCTTCCTACATACTTTCAGAAGTGTTGCCATCAAGCTCAAGTGTTTACCTGTTTTACCATGACTTCTTTCTTGGATATGCTGGACAAATTGGAAAAAACAAAACCACATTTTGCAGTTTTTTTCCCTTGCCTTTTTTTTTTTGCAAAACCCCCACACAAAAGATGTTTTTTGTACCCATTTCTTGTATTCTAGTGGGAGTGTAGTCTTCATGCTGAAATTCAGCAGGAGCAGTTCTTTACATGCTTACTTAATGTCTAGCTGCAGCAGGTTTTTGTCTGAACTGGCTGTATGCTTTTGCACTGTCTACTGCCCGTCATACAAACCTCATTTTCAGATATTTCTTAATGATAAATGTGGTAAATATTTTTTTGTTTCCTTTTAGGGGTAAAGGTGATACACCTGAGGCCAGAGCTTTAGCCAAGCAGATAGCAACAGCCCTGCAGAATCTGCAGTCCAAGACCAACAAGGCTGTGGCCAACAGCAGGCCTGCAAAGGCAGCTGTTCACTTAGAAGGAAAGATCGAGCAGGCGCAGCGCTGGATTGACAATCCCACCATAGACGATAGCGGTGTGGGTGAGTCTGGCTTCCATCCTCCAGCTACTTCGTCTCTGTCTTCTTCTCACATTTCTTCACATTCCTTCCACTGCATCTGTGGCTGCTCTTCCAGCCCTGTTGTGTTATTCTCTGGTTTTGGCACGACTCCACAAAAACCTGGACAACATCTTACATGTTTACAATAGAGTCAGAGGTTGGCTGCTCTAACATTAACTTGTTTCCAGAGTCTCATGGAAAAAAGAAACAACACAAGACTATACAAAAAGGGACACGGTTGTGTTTTTTTTTTTTCCTCACAATTAATGACGCAGCCAACTGGCACATATGCCAGAGCTATCAAGAAATTTATTTTTCCCCATAAACAGCACAAGTTAAACTCAGAGACATCAATTATTAAAAAGTGAAATCCATGAGTAATGTCAACAAAGCAAATTTATACCAAACAGTACATTAAAGCCAATTGAAAAATAAATAACTAAATGAATTATGAGTAATATATCAATGTTTTGATAGTAAATAAAATGATTCAGTGGATTAATATACTGGCATCGTCGGCATTCATGAATCCAAAAATTATAACTAGCAAAGCTTTTTTTTTGTTTCAAAAGTATATCTTAAGTTATAAGTAAAATATGTGTTTTCAGGCCAGGCAGCCATCCGCGGCCTGGTGGCAGAGGGCCGCAGGCTGGCCAACGCTCTGTCTGGCCCATACAAACAGGAGCTGCAGGGCAAGTGTGAGCAGGTGGAGCAGCTCATGGCCCAGCTGGCTGATCTGGCTGCCCGCGGTGAAGGGGACTCCCCTCAGGCACGTGCTGTGGCTCAGCAGCTCCAGGAGGCCTTGAAAGTAAGACTTCACACACTCTACAATCATTCAGCAGTAATCATTCTGTAGCTTTACTTTGATCAGTCACGATTCACAAATGGAGATCAACAACCCCCTCTGCTGGCCATATGCGGTGGTAGTAATAGACTGCTCTTGACTATTAGCTTATAAAATAAAACAAACACATGGACACAGTCAGATGATTTTCAAAATGCCCCCCTGTATTCTTTCCCTAAGCACTTTTCTTGACCCTGTGGGAAATGTCAGGTAAGCTATGATGGTGGGAGAGATTTGTAAGGGAAGAAAAGACAATGGGCTGTGACAAGAATTTGTCATGCTGTTTCTCAGAGACTACATCATAATAGTATAATGAGAACTATATACAGATGAATACATGCATGTATACAGATTTACCTGAATAATAGATATGAACCTTCCTAAGAAATGAAGAGCATCTCTTGTTTATTGGACTCAGATTTACTGCAAGATGTACTAACCTGCATTGATTTGTCCTTAGGACCTGAAAGGAAAGATGCAAGAGGCAATGACTCAGGAGGTGTCAGACATCTTCAGTGACACGACCACCCCCATCAAGTTACTGGCAGTGGCTGCTACCGCCCCTCTCGATGCTCCCAACAGAGATGAGGTCATTGGTCTAGTTATGATGCTCCGCACTGTGATCTCACTGTAATATTTATTAGCAAGGTTCTAACAATACTTTTATACGATTGTTTTTCTTGATCACATAAAGGTCTTTGAGGATAGAGCTGCCAACTTTGAGAACCACGCCAATAGGCTTGGCGCCACAGCAGAGAAGGCTGCTGCTGTTGGCACTGCTAACAAAAGCACAGTGGAGGGAATCCAGGCTGCTGTCAAGTCAACAAGAGACTTGACACCACAAGTATGTTCTGGTTGAGTGTTTATATCCATTTGTGTTTTTGCCTGACCTCCACTCCAAATCACAAGGCACAGAGTTTAATTGTTTGTCGTCTCTTGAGCCAAGTGTTTAGTTTGTATTGTGAATATAATTAATGGCTAGGGTTCTTTTTTTTGTAGGTGGTATCTGCTGCTCGAATTCTGCTGAGAAACCCTGGCAATCAAGCTGCATATGAACATTTTGAGACCATGAAGAATCAATGGATTGACAATGTAGAGAAGATGACTGGTAAGATGCTATGATGATCCTAATCCTAGATGAATAGCGCCTCAGACTACCCCGGGGAAATCCTAACTGTTTGCTATGGATCTTTAGGTTTGGTCGATGAAGCCATTGATACAAAATCTCTGCTGGATGCCTCAGAGGAGGCTATAAAGAATGACCTGGATAAGTGCCGTGTGGCTATGGCCAATCATCAGCCTCAGATGCTTGTTGCTGGCGCCACCAGCATTGCTCGCAGAGCCAATCGTATCCTCTTGGTGGCTAAACGAGAAGTGGAGAATTCTGAGGACCCCAAATTCAGGGAGGTAGTCAGGGCAGCATCTGATGAACTGAGCCAGACAATTTCTCCAATGGTAATGAATGCTAAAGCAGTGGCTGGAAATATCCAGGATCCAAGTAAGTTGATTTTACTTTACTGTGATTTTGTTTACAGTTGTATGTGGAAGCTCTTGTTGAGAGGCAATTTGTTTTTATTTTTCTTTCATTGCCAGGTCTTCAGAAAGGCTTTCTGGACTCGGGTTATAAGATTCTTGGTGCTGTGGCAAAGGTCAGGGAGGCCTTCCAACCGCAAGAACCAGACTTCCCGCCACCTCCTCCTGAACTGGACCAGCTGAATGTGAGACCTCAGAGAAGCACAACATTGAATGAAAATGATTTACTGGAGCATTTAAATGGCTAAGTATTTTACATACCAAACTATAATTACTTTTTATCTTCATAGCTTAACGATGAGGCAGCACCTCCCAAGCCTCCTCTTCCAGAGGGTGAGGTTCCTCCCCCCAGGCCTCCACCTCCAGAGGAGAAAGATGAGGAGTTCCCTGAGCAGAAGGCTGGTGACATGGTTAACGAGCCCATGATGGTGGCAGCCAGGCAGCTTCACGATGAAGCCCGCAAATGGTCCAGCAAAGTAAGTCAGTGCTGAGGGGCTGTTGCAAGCAAACATCATAGCTGCTTGAATCACAAGTGGAAAGCTCAAAGTGTCTGTGTAAACACGATCAGAATGCATTGAGATCTGATCACACGAACTGCATTCAGAGGTGGTCTGGGAAGCAGGTGTTCCCTTTCTTAGAACAGTAAAAACGTAAATCTGTTCTTGGCTATGTTCAAGGAACGTATACTAACCTGACATGCCTCTACAGAAGTGGCAAGGTGCCAGCTAGGATGTTTTTTTCTTATATTCCTAGTGAGTGTACTTATGTATTTTTTGTGTTTTTTATTTATTAACAAACAGCACTGGACCAAAACACTAAAAGCACCAAAGATTTAACAAAATGGGGAAATGTGTTTTTAATTTTATAAGGTTCACATCAGTTTGTTACAGATTATAAAGTTGTTGTTTTTAACTGATCAGCCATAAAGAGCTTTGCAAAGTCACATGTGGTTGAAGTACTTGTCACAATACTGCAATAAATGTGACTCGGGTTCAGTTTCTGAGTACATAATATGCTCGTAAACTTGTCTTTGGGAAGCGTATCACTTTAACCTTGGTAATGCATTACATCTATTTAAAGTTAACTGAAACTTTGATTCCATTTGCATTATGATGGTGTTTGCACACTGGATTTTTGTTTGTTTCATCATCTAGAAAACTCATACTCAAGGTTCTTTTACTTTTTTTTTTTTTTTTTGCTATATGAGTGGAATTGTTTTTGCTCATTATCTTCATTACCTTTAGCATTCATAGCACCTTTCTCACTTCCTGTACCCTAACAAAAAAAAAAAAAAGACATGCAACTATTTTTGTTACATTTGCTCATATTATATGCCTTTTAAATTCAGTAATAGACAATTATTTTGAAAGCCTGAACTTTCAGATTAATTATGTTCTTGATGTACCTTGTAGGGAAATGACATTATTGGTGCTGCGAAACGAATGGCCCTGCTCATGGCAGAGATGTCACGCCTGGTCCGTGGAGGCAGTGGAAACAAGCGTGCCCTCATCCAGTGTGCCAAGGATATTGCCAAGGCTTCTGATGAGGTCACACGGCTGGCTAAGGAGGTGGCCAAGCAGTGTACTGACAAACGTATCCGGACCAACCTGCTCCAAGTCAGTACAATCATCTTAGACGGTTGAGCAGTGGATTTAAGTTTTGGACAGAGTGAATGTTCTTATATTTTATCCTCAACTCTCTCTCTCTCTCCAATCTGGTTTCAGGTGTGTGAGCGCATTCCCACCATCAGCACTCAACTCAAAATCCTGTCCACAGTCAAGGCCACCATGTTGGGTCGTACCAACATCAGTGAAGAGGAGTCAGAGCAGGTGAGGACAGTCTTGATATCAGTGTGCTCGATCATTTGATTCCCATTCTGGTCTTTTAATAGCCTTTAAGTAAAGGATTGGTCAAGTCTCCTTCATCACTCTGTTCATTCCTTCCATCACAGGCAACTGAGATGTTGGTCCACAATGCACAGAATCTAATGCAGTCAGTGAAGGAGACCGTCAGAGAGGCAGAAGCAGCTTCCATTAAGATTCGGACAGATGCCGGCTTCACTCTCCACTGGGTTAGGAAGACCCCGTGGTACCAGTAAGAGAAGGGATTCTGGTCCTTTCCTTCACATTGGTTCTGTCAGCTGTCCAAGAGGACATTGAAGGGACAGACATGCTTTATCAGAGCTCTTAAGAGCAAAGTTTTCTCCATTAGTCTCATATCTTGTCTGTATCGGTTGCTGTTCTGATAGAATGTAAACAATGGGACTGCGAACAGTAGGTTAGGATCTTACTGGGAAGTGTGTAAAATATATTTTAAAGCTTATTTTGGCAAATCCCAGGGATATATATATATCTATATATTTTGATCAGAGGTTAGATTTCATTAATGTAAGGTTGATTTTGTTTCCAGTGTTTTCTAAATCCAGACAATAATAATTTAAATTTAAATTACATCCTTTTCTTGAGACATTTTTATATCTTTGTACTGATAATTTTATTATTTCTATTATTCATTCACATTTGTTTGGATAAACAAAATAATTTGAGGAATTGTTACAAATACAGTGGAAGCCTATAGTAAGCACACACACACACACACACACATATATGTATACACAGTTTTATTACATTTGTTTACAATATTCTGTTTTAAGTAACAAGTGAAAGAGAAACACTGTTCTTTACTTTTTGACCTGCAATGCAGTTCTAATAGTCTTTATTTACTTCGGAGTTCTGCCAAAGATACTTTACTATTATCTTAGAGAATATACTTATCTTTAGTCAACAATACGTGACTTAATTAAGAATTCTTGGACAAACTATGTCAAAAAAAACAAAAACAAAAAAACTGGTGAAAATCTATTGACAGCAGGCAAAACCTTCAAGATTGCACTTGACTGATTAAAGTCAGTCTGGATGTGTTTCACTTATTGTATTTAGATTGCATGTTTAAAAACAAAAAAGTAGTAAAGAACAGAAAGCCTTACTCCATACTGAAACCTAATAGCCAAAAAATGTTTTACGCTATTTTCCAAGAAAGCAAAAAAAAAAAAAAAAAAAAAACAACAAAAAAAACAAACTTTAAGTGGCTTTTGCCTGCTGTTTTCTTTTTTGTAAATGCCACACATATTTGATATTTGTATGCCTCTATTTGAGCACAATCATTTTTTTTTTTATGATATATGAATTGCACACTTCTAGGTAGTCAAGGGAAAGCAGGACTTTGGAACGAAGCAGTGTCTGCAGCTGGTGAATTTTTCTTTGTGTTCTCAGTTAGCTCATGTCTTCATACATTAAACACAAACAGACACGTTTTGTGGTCAATACCTTAAAATATCTGGTGACTTTTGTGAAAGTGTCCTTTTACATAACCAATACCGACTGATGTGCCTTGTAAGATGAACTTAATTTGCAACTGAGAGTTTTCATTTTAAAACTGTCATTTCTACAAAGTATTGTTAATTTGTTCAAAACACTCATTGTACAGGATGTTCTTTAAAGCTAAACATCAATAATGACTTTTACTAATAGTCGTATTGTGCTCTATGCAAACTGCATTTTCTTCCTCACTAAATTCATGCAACTTAGGTTTAATGAGTCTGAACATTGTTTTCTTAAGCATTGTTCATGATTTTGTAATAAAGCATTTTATAGCACTTTGAAGTGTTTGTTGTATAGCTGTTTTTTTCCCCTCACAAACCAGCATGTGCACTGAAAGACACCTGACTTGAACTCCATCTGTCATCAAAGCCATTTTTTCCAGAGATTCTATCGGCACAGCAGCTACCAGACATCCACAATGGCATGCAGCGGGTTGGCAACATTGGTGGATGACGGCTGTCGATTCAATGTCTTATTAGTACCTGCAGCCACCATAGTTGTTTTGATCAGTGGCTCTTGGACACTCCTGCATGGTGGCATAAACCATTCTCTTCACTTTGTACATATCAGATTCCCAGTAAGTCAAGAACCTTGTCATCTGCAGAAATACTCAAGATGACTGCTGTTATGGGGGTGCATCAGTGACGGACAAGCGACTGGTTACAGAGCATCTATAACCATCTTAGATGGATCTTTGAGGAGACTTAAATGACGACAGCTACTGAATTAAACTGAATATCTGTATGAGACCTAACAATGTCTGCACTTCCTACTGAAACTGATCTACACTTGTTTGGTGCCAAGTTTTGTATGAGGCAGTTCAGGATGGGACTGAAAAGTTACAAAAATATACCTTACCCTTTGCTGCAGGTAATTTAATGCAAAACCACAGACTGCAGAATGGCTAATTTATACTAAAATGAGGTATATGATATTGGGTTTGAGCAATGCACATCAATAATAAACCTATCGACGCAGAGACACTACACGGCTCCCTGGAGGACATTGGTGGTGCATTATCAACTTTAGTTACCAGTAAAAATGCAACGTGTACATATTATTTTTGCACAGTAAATAGTGCCATGTCTTAACCGACGGTGAAATGAAACGGGAAGGCAGTGAAGTGAAACGTCAACTGAAGCAGGGAAAAGAGAAAAGAACCACACCAAGAACCACGTTGAGATCTTTCTCCGCTTTGTAAAAGCAAAATCCATTATGGCTCAGTCAGGTCGAAGTCCAACAGGGATCTCTGTCCTTTAACATAACCGCTACTTCTCTCTTCAGGGTGCATACGGCTGACCAATTTCTTCATTATCATGGGAAAGGAAGCAGGCTGCAGGCTGCAGTCTGGCTATCCTCTCCTCTGAGAAAATAGAAGCTTTTCATGGCTCCACGGCACTAACACGGCCGCTGCAGATTTGAGAAACAATGTCTAACGAGGAAACAAACGCGTCCATGGGGAGGACGACGGCGTTAAGGTAATTTATTCCAAATTAAACTGTGTTAATATGCGTGAAACGCGGAGCTCGACGCTGCTAGCAGCTGTAGCTAGCTGTTAGTATCGGCTGTGGTGTTGTGTTAACGGTCAGCTGGAGGCTCGTTTTAAACGTTACATCACCTCAAAGCACTGAAATTAACCCGCAAAGTTAATGACAGCGTTCATTTTATTTAGTCCTACCAAACACGAAACACAGCTAACGGGACACGGTGGGTTCGTCACGTGACCAGAACACAAGAATTATCACTTTAATAACCCAGTCTGCAATTAACCATTTTAAAAAGAGAGTTCCTGTTGGTGTGTAAAATTGCCCAATCGGACTTTATTCTCTGTCAGTGGAGCAACGCTTGACAGAAAGGGCATGAACTTTACCATTAGCCAATAAATTACAAGTATGTATTCATGTAACCTTGTTCAATTTAAGCTTTTCTTTCATTGGTAAAATCTAAATCTCAAACACATCCGTTTGCCTTCATATAATAAATGACATAGGTCAGTTTTCATTCGGAGATGTGAGACATGAAAAGGGTAAAGCCTAATATCCAAAAATGGTCTTGCAATAAAACAAATATTTAAGAACATGCTATATTTTCTCAGTAAGATGTTTTCATGCATAAGGAGACAACACATCTATTATAAAATTAACCACTGCATCGTTGGCAAGCGCCAAATGTTTTGTTGACATAAAGAAAAGACAACATTGTTACGTGAAGTCAATCGTGTGACGTTCAGATAGACTCGGAAATCTACGCTTAAGACAAAAAAAAAATCAGATGAAATATAATCTGCAAAGAGCGTGTAACATTAAGAAAAGTTAAAATATTAATTTTAAGGTGAGATTGACGTTGCTTGAGAAAAAAGCTTTTATAGGCAACTACATAGCAGTAAGAAGGATGTGTATCCTTCATTGTTGGAGAATTCATGCTCTTTGATGTTAGAAGCCAAACGATACATTTGACTCAACTCTAGTTTCAAACCCTACATAGTGGCATTATGCCAATATGGTTAAAAAAAGATATTTTGAACTAAGTTAGTTTTCTGACATAAACAATCATATTTTTTTCAAATAATGCTCATATTTCCCTGATGAAGACAACTAAGGTCTGTTCAATTTATTTTTTTTAATTAAGTGAAACAAGTACTTTTCCTTAAATGACTGTTGCTTCCTGTGAAATGTGTAAATACATGCAGCATTCTGCTTGTGGTGGATGCGCTTACATACTGAATCTTCTTTGTGGAACATCTCCACCTTTTGCTGGTGTCAGTGTGTGTATTTAAATCACACCCACTCCTTTCCCACCAGAATGCTAGTTTCATGCATGTAAGTAAGGACATGAGTTTGTGGGATTCATCTTCCTTGCTTGGACCAGAACTGGAGGAACACCAAAAATGGAGGAACACCTTTATCTAAATTTTACAGAATGTCAGAATGCTTTCTCCCGAATGGCTCTAAATGCAGCATAGAAAGTCTGACAATAATTGGAACATGTAGAGCCAATCATATGCCTAGGAGATGCTAAGGGCCCGCCCACTTACAGTACCACTGTGTCATGGTTGGCCAGAGTGCTGGTCCAGTTCCTAGTGTCAGAAAGCACGTTGCTTTGACAGCAAGGAGTAAGCTGTTGATCATATAATCTTCTGAATTTTCTGACATCATGCCAACACCAAGGTGAGATCCAAAGGATAACACACCCAAAGATGGAGCAAATCTGCTGTTATCACTGATATTTTCAAAAGAGAAATAATTGCACTTTTTTGAGAGAGAGAGAAATAAAATACAGTTTTCATCTTTAATATAAAGTTCTACTGCTTCTTAAGGGGACTGTTATTTCTGCTTGCAGCCTGAAATTGACGTGTCTGTGTTGTTTTGTGCAAGTTGGTTAATATGTTTTGAAAAGTCTTATACCGGGAAAAGGCTTATAGTTAATGTAGTGTCTTATTTTCTTAGATTTTCTTGACAAAAGAGTGTATTTTTTACATCTTGGACAATGCAACTATAGTCAAACAATGCATTATTCTTTGCACAGGCACCACCCAAAATACGGGATCTATATCTGAGTGCAAAGACACAACAATACTTTTCACTGATATGTTTAGTCTATGTGATGCCATTTAACCTACTATACATTAGCTTCTTTCTTTAGCTTCATTTTCTCAGGTGTTGTTGTTGGCGTATTGACCAGAGACAGAATCTCTGTTCACAGATCCATCGATTTTTTTCAAGTTAAGAATCAAAAACAGTTGATTTCCTGTATCACATCAGATTATTCATTTCCTCTGTTCCATGCAGAGCTTCTTAGTGGGAGTGAACACGGATACAATATGTTTTTGTCCTCTTACAGTGAGAACACGCTCTTTGGGATGGGAAATCCCTTGCTTGACATCTCAGCTGTTGTGGACAAAGATTTCCTTGACAAGTAAGTCAAAGCGGTTCATTTGTTTTCACTTATTTTATTTTTTTTCTTCTGTGTCTAAAATGGCCAAGCAACAATAAGATTGTGTTGAATTCTTTTTTTTTCTCTAAAAGGTTTGGACTGAAGCCAAATGACCAGATCCTTGCTGAAGACAAACACAAAGCCTTGTGAGTCACAAATGCTGGGAAGCTCCATTTCAGATAGTAGTGTAATGCATAGTATTAAAATTACAACAAACCAAATAAGGGATACACTGGTCATTCATACCCCACTACTACCATCTTGGCACCATTAGCTGTCTCTAAAAATAGCCAAGCTATAAATTAACACTGGGAATCTGTGAGCTTTAGAACTCAAAACAAACTCTTCTAAACTCTTTCTAATACTGTATCTGCAAACTACACCCAGAAGCCTTTGAATTTACTACAGTGGAATTCCCCTCCACATTAAAACAAATACATAATTAGTATTCATTAATTCAGGAAAGGCTTTGCCAAGCATGCGGTATCCTCTTCCAGACTCGCCTCCTTAAAATTCCAGGAAGAGTTAAGAGTAATAGTATAGCCATCCTCAAAAACGTGCCTGTGTATGCCAGAATGGATCACTGCACTCAGGAAGGTAAACAACTGCAAGATGAATAAATATACTAAGTTATACACTTTGGCTGACTGAGCTCCGCCCTCCTTCCTTTGCTTGATATAGTACAGATGGCTTCTTTAAAGGGAATTTACTTGTGTCAATTGTTGGTGCTGGCACAAAGGTGCACCATCTGTTTATGCAAAGTAATGTGAGAAGAATGTCTTTGAGCTATTTTTGAAGTTTGCAGGATAGAATAATTTTACATTCTAAGTAAAGTAAGTCACATATTCCTCATTTACGAAGTGTAAACATTTAACAGCCAGCATTTTTACTGTAGTAGTGTGAGAGTGATGGATTTTTACTATTAAACCTTTCCTGAATGTTTCCATTAACACAAACTAGGTATATTGTTTGATTAGATCAACTATATGTATATATATATATATGTGTGTGTGTGTGTGTGTGTGTGTGTGTGTATATATATATATATATATACATATACATACATACATATATATGAAAGCCTCTTGATTTGGCTGATTCAACAAGTACCAATTCATGGAAGTGCCAACACTTCAAAAGGAGTATTTATAACTTCACATGTGGACGGGTGTGTTATTACCTCACACTGTCCAGTTGCAGCTGTTGAATGTGATAACTATAATCTTATCTGCTGCTTCTGAACAGCGGCACAAGTGAGTGTTTAAATAAGGATTATAAACAGTGCTGATTACCTAAAGGAATTGTTTTTGTTTGTTTGTTTTGTTTTAGTTTACGTGATAGCAATCTTTTCCCTTCCCTTGCTGTTGTAACATATTTTATTTTTGACCTTTGAGTGCACTGCCTGAAGGCACCTTAGTCTCGGTAGTAACAGAAGAAAAAGTGCTTTTCTTCCACTTTGTGAACCCAAATTCTACCTGTTCTCTTGACTTCAGAGGCAGCCTGTGGCGCATTGCCACAACATGTGTAATTACTGTCAATACGAACATGTCTATAGCTTTTACTTTAATTACAACCGAGGAGAGTACTGTAGACATCTTGAACATGAAACATGCAGATCTATTTTTTTTCTTTTTGTTTCAACAGCTGTTACATATTTTGATTGACAGTCTAATGTCTTCATGCAGTTGAATAAGAAGAGTGTTGCTTTTATTGTTTCCAGGTGAAAAAAATTGGGCCTTGCACAAAAGAGTCAAGTGCTTTGTGGGCATTTACTATAA
The DNA here is from genome assembly GCA_037176975.1 of Arrhamphus sclerolepis. Classification (NCBI taxonomy): domain Eukaryota; kingdom Metazoa; phylum Chordata; class Actinopteri; order Beloniformes; family Hemiramphidae; genus Arrhamphus; species Arrhamphus sclerolepis. The sequence goes on from JBAMYA010000011.1 coordinate 5,518,113, forward strand.
CATTATTATTATTATTACTAGAAGAGAGTGTCTTGTGCAGAAAATCACTTTGCTGTACTTAAAAAACTGCTGAGAACCTAAACATTACATTTACATTATAAAAGCGGATCACTACATTGGATCATCTGTACCTTACAAAAGGCTATGTTGTCTGGGCTTGTTACTGTACAAAAGGGCACATGTGACCTTGGGTGGTGGCGGCAACACAAAGCAGCATCATCAGCAGTGTTGTTCTCCTTCAGCACAAAGGCCGTGGTGTTATCTTTAGCCCCACAGACACTGTTCTCTCCACATTCTGCACAAGGTCAGGGCAGGATTAACATGCAGCATTGGTGGTTAATTCTCAACACAATGCAGTTCAATGCATGCCCCCTTTATTACTCCACACAGAAGAGTGCCCGCCATCATATCCATCATTTTATGGGAACAACAAAAAAATCTGCTTTACTTTTTGTATGCAGGTTGTAAACAGTTTTAGATGCTACACTGTGAGGCACATTGTACCCATTTGGTTGTTTTGTGGCTGAAAACCAACATTACATAGTGTAATGTTCACTCACAGAGTGTCTGGTCTGTGGAAGAAGAACTTGGCTGAATTGTTAAAGTGACAAATAACTTAATTACAAAATAGCTCACAATAGACTTACACCACCAGTCAACTAACACTATTGTTGCACTACTGAATCTAGTGTAACACGATTCATTTTTCTTTCACATCACCCTGGTGGGATATAGATCATTGGATGCAGTGCACTGTGGCCGATCCTGGATTCAATTATCTGGTCACAGCAGAGCCCATATAATCCTGTTGTTGCTGAGAAATTGCCTGCTGTACAGCAGAAACCTTCTATGTCCATGTTAGCACTGAAAGCTACACGGATGTGTAGTCTTTGTCTGTACTGATTAATCACTTGCAAAAAGTGGTGGTTGTAACTTCTTGAAGTCAGTTCATAAACTGTACAGTGATCTTGAGCACTGTCCACATGTGGCAGCTGCTTCTTCTCAATGCTTGTATTTCATTCATGATTTACGGTGTGGCAGTTAGCGTGTCATGTTGCACCAGCTGCATGAGGCGTGTACTGTCACAGCTTTTACTTAGATGATATTAAAACTGTGGTTATTGAGCTGCAGTTGAAGGAGTTTTTTTGTTTTTGTTTTTGCTGTTTTTTCAGAGGAGGCTTCAGAATTTTCAAAATTGAAATTTAAGAGGAAACCAATGAGTCAAAGCACTTCCTCTGCTTGAATGGATGATTTTTTTTTGTCAGATATAGTGCATTGGCTCTTTTTTGGTTTATTATTAATTCCTAGCATCCCATGGCATGAAACATGGGGTTGATTTCTAGAATGTATAAATTCTTTATTACCTTTTATTAACTATGCCAAGTGATTAGGATGTCTTTGTCTGCATTTTAATCTTAAGTTGTTACTGATAATATTTTATATTTGATTCAAGTCATTGAATAGTCATTTTAACCCTTTCATTCCTTTTCTTGTCAAATCCTTTTTTTGCGTATATGATTGCAGAAAGTAGGGTTTAGACCTTGTATGTCCAGCAGGTGGCAACAACAGCCTGCTGTTTCTACCCCATGGAACCTCCATAGGAAGCATGTAAACATAATGAAAACATACCTCTTTCGTCTGGAGATTTTGATGTGGGGTAAAGAGACATTTTATTTCAGGATAACTAGGCATTAGAAGTTGTTTCGAACACGCTGTGTTTCATAATATACCATGCACCCAAGCCCTTCTGGGATTGTTAACCATGTCAGATTAGAGTTAATAATTATTAGTGTGTCAAATTAGTGAGTCATTGTTACAGTGAGTGTATTTTCACATCAGGGAGGGAGGGAGGGGGGTCATCTGGCTGCTGAATATTGGCGGTGTTCAAACATTTGTTTTATGAATCCCTTCGTCCATTGATAATTAATTGTTTAGTTTCTCATCTCTGGATGATGGCGTGACTCTTTTCAGAGGTTGTTTGCTCACAGCAATTAAGTTCATCAGTGCTCATCCTCTTTCCTCCTCCCACTCTGTACCCCCCCCCCCCCTTTTTTTTCCCCTTCTCTATTTCTCTGTGCTAAATGCAGATTAGCAGCGTCACAATCACATCCAGAATGAGAGTAAACTCCTCATTATGCCGTGTGACCCTCTGCTGCATGAATAATTCAGGGATGCAGCGTTAGTGGCTGGCTGTTATTAGCATTCCGGATGGCGAAGGGAAGAGAGACGGGGAGGGAGAGGGCAGGAGGCTCATATCATTGACAGGGCTGACTCAGGGGGATCAGCATTGGATTGAGACACACATCACACTCACATCATCACACGGCACAGGAGATCAGTGGAGGTGCCTCTCCACTCACACACCCTGCTGTCTGTGTACATCTTACACACCCCTGCTGCTGCTGTGCAGCTCAATCTGCTTACTGGGAAGAAAACAACAAAGGCCTCTCTCACTGAGTACATGCTTAACACTCTGGCTCCTGGGTTTGTGTGTGTGATAGATTCTGCTCTGTAAACACACTTGACTCAACCCCTTTTTATTTTTATATTTTTAATAAATAATGAAGTAAATCGAGAGTGTTAGAAACCTCCAGTGGAGCTATCCTGGCGTGTCATGAGGAGAAACACTTCTCCTTGTCTGGTGGGTGTGTTTGTGTGTACTGACATGCAAGCATGCGTGCAGGGACTGCATGTGCTTGCCGTGGTGCCACTTCACTGGATGAACTCATGCTTGACTGAGTGCGTAGCACATTTACTCCTTCAACCCCCCCCACCCCCTCTGCACAAACAGCCTTTTATTTCTCAGATCCCCTATCTGCTGTTAAGGCTAAGTGCTGTACTACAGGACTCAAACTTACCTTTTCTGGTTACAGGGGAGGGTCAGCACATTAGACCTGCTTTTTAGGACAGAAGTCATGGTACTGCATTCATCAGATGACCTCAGAGCCAAAGAGAGGGCAGAGATTAATGACACTCAACTGGTAATTGAGACATCTGAAACATGTTCAGCTGTCACCCGTGCTGCTCTTAATGTTTTATTGATAAACATGAATCTAACGATTTAGGGTGCTTGCATGAATCTAATATGTTCACTGTAGCTGTACTCAGCTGTAAGAAATGTTGTTCTAGACCTTGTAAATTATAAAACAAGGTGGGGAAAAAAAACAGAAAAATAAGAAAAAAAACACTAAATCACCTTGTTCTGCTGTTGTTTTATTGATGAAATAGGTAAACATGTTATGGTTCAGGCTGATTTTTTTCTGCTTTGAAAGCATGCACGCTGCATCATGAGAGATGGCTGATGCAATCATAATTAAGGCTCGTCCCCTCTGGAGCTGCAGATGCCTGTCTTTTGTTGATGGCAGCTGCCAGCAGGTGGTGCCAGAAGGAAACATCACAAGTTCGGGGGAGGGGGGGGGGTGTAACAAACAAAATCTATATCACTGTGCATGTGTATGTGGCGCTTCCCCCTCCTCCTCTTTTCTTCTGCTCCTCCCAACTCCCCCTTTCTAAAAAGCATTTTTATAATTAAAATGTGGGCGTCTCAGCCAGTACATACAGCATGTTCAGTACAGAAAAGCATGCTCGGGGCTATTTTTAGTCATCTTTGATCCCCCAGCAGCTACACAGGAGAAGCCACTGATGACAGCCCTTGTACATGTAGGCTACTTGATAAACTATCTATGCTGATCATTTTGTTACACCTAGCCTGTGCGGGTGTAGAGATGGGAGGTCTGGCTGTTGAGCTGCAACACTCCCCTTGTGTTTAAAGTTCACACTGGGCCATATGGTCCACACAGTAGGGGGTGTTGGTGGAATTATTCACACGGAGTGCTCTGAATCACCAAGATCCTGGTATCAACCTCCAAGATAAGGGGAATGTCTCAAAGGCTTTGTGCTCCGGCTTCATATCTCAATCCTCAAGAGAGCACCAGAAGCCCCATCCTTGCTTACACACTCCCCCTTTCCCACTCCTCTCCCTCAATGTGTCTCTCTTTCATATCCTCATACACACACACACACTCCCACATACACACAGTACAGCGTGACAAACAACGCCACCCTCTGCAGCGTGAAGCCAAAAACCTGTGACATTTTAGAGGAAATAATATGAACTCATCCTCCATGACCAGATTTCACCCCCACCATCTAATCCTTGAGAGCAGCCTAATTAAGTACAAACAGCAGTCCTCAGCTAATGCCAACAAATGGGCTACTGCTGGATTGGCTGATTATTAAAGGGATGCACATTTGTTGTTTCTGCATTCAAATGCAATAACTCACCCATTATGACCATGTAATTGTGCAGTCATTAATTGTGCATCCACTCTGTAATGCGGTTGAAGTTGTGGTATTTTTTTTTCTTTTGCACAGTGGTACTTAAGGCAATTTTTTTTTTTATCTGAATTTGCCCAAATGGATTGAGATACCTGAACGAAGGCGATATTGTAATGCTTTTGTGCAAATCAACATTGACCTCTCACTGTAGTTTATTAGAGCATGTCAAAGGAAGGGGAACAAGGCCTGTTTGAATCATGACTCATTTGTGTTCAGTACTTTTATGCGCCTCATTCTTTGCCATCTTTTTCTATCCTGCCCTAATGTTCTAGCGATAAGAATGTCCCATTCATTCTGTGTTTCTCACTGGTTCCTACACAGAGAGAGAGAGAGACTCTACAAGCATTGAATGAAAAGCACATCTATTTCTGAGAGGGAGCCTGAGCATGGTAGAAGATAATTATTGATTTGAAAATAAGAAAAGATAAGGCTCAACCTTGAGCAGCCCAGTGGTAGCACACAGAACAGAATAACTAATGGGCCTGTCTTGTGTCAGGACAAGCTTTCACACTGAGACAAGCGTATCGATTTTAAATAAACTGTGTAACCCTTTGTGAAGGGTTTGACAAACAATTTAATTGGGGGGAAAAACAACAATATTCCTCACCCTTTCCATCTCCTTTTCATCACGTCCCTGAGCGGTTTTTCCTCTGCCTGACCTATGGAAACAATTACTGGGCATCAGGCTTTGTACTGCCTCCAGACTACCAAAGAAGGCTGGTGTAGGATGCACGCGCTGATTAGGGAATCTAATCAATGGTGGAACTTGTCTCCACTCCAGATGCCCGTGTTGAAACTAGAATTACCAAAAGCCTTTTAGCTGCATTACTCTGTCTCTGCCCGTGTCAGAAAGAGAGAAGATAGATCTACCTGTTTAAACGTACCTGTCTGCTATAGTTGAAGCACTGATAATTTACTGTTCCTGTACAACCCACCTCCTTCCTCATTCCCTAAGGAGAGCTGCGAAGAAGCTCCACTTGTCTGACTTCTTTTGCCCTCCCCTGATTAGCAAAAAGGGACGCTTGATCATGTTTCCCTGCCTGTCTTCATGATTTGTAAGCTGTTTAAATGTGAACAAAGCAATTAAATAAGAACAGACTGCACCTGGGAGAATGGGTGCCGCGATGATCATTAACAATGAATTACCCTGGTGTGCACTCAAACACTCGGGAGGACTTTAAGGCAGGCCACTCCGGAGAATCCAGATCCAATCTAGCCATTGATTAACAGAGACTTGTTCTTCCTGTGAAATCACTCGCCAGGGATTTTAGGGCACTCATCCGGTCTTATCAAGATAGGCTAACATCAAAGGCGAATGAAGAGGGATTGAGTAAATGGGCTCGCCTTGCCCTCCATGTAAGAGACTAAGAGGAGCAAATCTTGAATTATTGCCTCATGTAAATAGTCTACTTGGCTTTTCTCTTCACGGAGAGTTGAAATTGGAACTCATGAGTCACTTTGGGTAGAGAATGCTCAAAGTACTTCGAAAGCTCTCATATTTCCCTTGATGGGAAACAACGGTGGGGGTCCCATTCCCAGGAATGTAAACAACAGAATGTTCCCTACTTGTGTGATACACCCTGACAATTCTAAAGTGTTAAGCTGAAGAGATGTAGAAGTATCAGATGTTGAAGAGGACCACATATTAAATTCAGTAGCCCAATTAATCTAATCTGAGTATGATTTGATTTAAGATGAATAAATAACTGCAATGATTAGACTGAAATCGAAAAGTATGATATTGAAAAATTGCACAAAGCCTTTATTTAAGAGCGCCATTTAAACGGAGTGCCACTGGCAGCCTCTTGTAGAGGAGGTGTTATATTACACAGGCTGACCATACATTAATGGGGTGCGTGGCGTAGTTGGAATTGCTCCTCCATTGAACAACAAGAGCAGCAACGGGTTTTTAAAATCTGAGGTTAGTGGTTTAGGACATTTTGTTCAAAACAATTTCTTTTCCTCTGCTTCCTCTCATCACAGAGTGAGCCTAGACTGCAGTAGATGGAAAGGGATTTTCTATCCCTAAATGGCAATGGGGGCCTTTTACGGTGTCACTGCAATGGGATCACATGATTTTTTTTTGAGGGTGTAAAGGTCTGGAGGCAGCTGCTCCTTTTTGGATGGGATTTTTTTGAGGCTTCCACGAGCAGGGCCCCATGCTGTCTGCACTGAAAGGTGGAGCAAATACTTCTAGTGTGGAAAAAAAAAAGGAAAAAAAAAACCAACGCTCAAATCCTCAGAAGCTGTGTGTCTATTTGAAATGGGTCTGGAGTCCCTCGGCTGCCTTCATGTTATAAACACCCACAGTGCTCAAATTCTTCTTTTGTCAAGGAGTCATAACAGGTGTCTCAGGAAGGATTTTTTTTTTTCCCCGGTTAGCAAATTTTCCACTTGCATGTATCTTTTTTTTTCTTTTCCCGTTTTCTTTTTTAGGAACATTCTGCTCTGGGTAGACCCCTTGCCTTGAGACATGATATCCAACCTTTCTTTGAAGAAGTTATGGTTACTTTCACAGCTGCTCAAAATTCGGCCATGCCTTGTTAAATCAGGTTGTGCTTAGGTACTGAACTCCTCTCGCTCACCCATGTTGGCAACCCATGACGATTTAGGAATACAAAAATAATTTACTTCTAAATCTAGTCAGATTTTCTTATATTAAGCAAAAGTAAATAAATCTGCCAGTAGGGTAAGAAATTGCTTGGCTAGAATTTGGTAAATGAGATATATGTTTTTAGAATAAGACAGTTTTCCTTGAAAAACGTTTTGGCTTTTTTTTAACTTCCCTTGGAAATCACTTTTTGCAGTGTTCTGTCGTCTGTGAAGAGTATATACAATAATTATGAGGCTGTTTTTTCAGTAAACATTGAATTTGAAGCTTACTCCTTCATAATCGGGAACTTTGAAAAAAAGAAAATGCATTCACGCTGTATCCCAGTTGACACCCTTGGGATTGCACTGGGGCAGATTCACAACAACTCTTTTCACTCTGCTTCCTTAAAATGAAATTACACACACAACACACACACACACGCAACGCCAGTGGGAATGGAAGGCCCCACCTTTTGCTATTTAACATGCAATTTTATTTATTTTTTCCCTCCGATTATAAATACACGTGGGTATACTTTTGAGGAAAAAAAATAAAAAGAAAGAAAAGCCAATATACCTCCTAATATAGCATATCATCACAACTGCAGTTGGGTCAATTGCCATAGCAGGGTGGACATGTTTATATAGTTTGCCCCTGGGAGTCTGTTTATGTGAAAGATGCGGAGAATGCACATTATTCATGTTCCCAGCCTTCAAGATAGAGCTTCTATCTTGCTGTGGAGCCCAGCTTTGCATCACGTTACGCCTAAGCATCTAAGCTATTGATGTTTGAAATGGCAGTATGATGGAAGAAAATAAATATATATATATAAAAAAGGATGGAACTGCTTTTAGTATTTCTCTGTAGACCCAAGTGTGATGCTGTGGTTTATGCTTGAAAATTCAACAATTGTTTACTTCCCATTCCCCAGTGTAATGGTTTCTTCTTGACTCATTGTGTTTAGTCTGTTACAGGCATTTCTAAACTTTGCTGTATGGCTCAGGCATCAAACATTCAGTCCAAAGTGTTCTCTCCCAGAATAAGTTGCCTTTCTATCAGAGTTTTATACATGAGAAACTGGTAAGAAATACTAACAGTCCTGCAAAAATGCTTATTAAATACAAAGTTAAAGATGAATATGTTAACAGTGAAAAAATATCCCACGCCTAACCTTTGAGGAAGCAGTTGAAGTCCCCTCAGTGTTACTGTTCACTGCTCTGTTTTAATTCTGTATGGCCAACTATAACCACCTTTGAATGCTTTTAATTAAAAATTACATTTAAGCCTTGATTGTTCTTTATTGACTCGGTAACATTTGTGTTCAGGTATCTAATTTAACCGTGTGTGTGTTAGTCCTGTAATAATCCTACAACCTGTCCAGGGTGTATCCTGCCTCTTGCCTTGTGTGAGGATAAAGTGCATCAAACATTGCTGCTACTCACAGAGGAGTGCTGTGTGGGCAGGTTCATGAACATCACACATTTGGTGCAAACATCCACTTGGATAAAGTGGACTCAAGGGTTATCATTAAAGGTTGGTGGGCAAAGGTCAGGATCACCTTTGCTTCACAGTAAATACTTTTTAAATCATAAAATGTATACCATAACTCAGGAATTCATACATGTATTATGAGAATAATAAAAAACAACAACATCTGAACTCTGATGAGTTCAAATGATTAAGTGTGGCATTATATATCAACTTCATATTGTTCGATAAAGTTTGGCCAAAAAAAAAAAAAATCTTATGATGAAATTAACATAAACATGCATGGACTAAACAACTTTTTGATTTTATGTTTTTAATGTATGTACAATGTAGAAATAAATGTCTGGACATGATATGGATGTAAATTGAAATCTGAGAGGCAACTCTTTACTTTTCTTTTTTTCAGGTTTGACGAAATCGTCAAGAGGAACAAAGTCGAGTACCATGCCGGTGGCTCCACCCAGAACTCGGTGAAAATAGCTCAGGTTAGTCTTCTTTATTCTCCCAGCAAGGCATCAGAATTTGTTTTGAATACAGAGGCAAACAGCCCTGGGAATATAGCGCATAGCTGCAAAGCACATTGACACGTTAAGAGTTTTTGCTGTTGTTAATTCATCAAACCTGCCATGGAAAAAGAAAGGCGGGGAGGATGAATAATATTTACAGTGTTATCTAGTTGGCCTAATTTTCTGAGACATATCAAGCATCAATTAGAGAGAATTACAAGTAGATGCAATTAACATGTCACAAGAAATTATGCCAGACAAATGCTGATCTTCTCTCTGGCTGTTAGACAGATTTGAGCATCTAAAAGAGAGAAAAAAAAAAAGAATCATTGTCCAAATCTAAAATTGCGATCTGAACTTTTAAAGATCGTTCACTGAATCCATTTTTTTTTTAAAGTCACTGCAGCAAGTCTGTGAATTTGACATGCAGTGATTAGCTGCTGATAAGGATTCAGTCTGCTGACAATAAACAAAGAAAAGGCATTCAACTGAAAAATAATTCTCTTCCAAGGAGGAAAAATGAGTGCTGAAGTTAATTGAGAGGCCAATGTTTGTGAGCGCGGCAAGTCTTTTTTGTGTGTGGGTTTTTATTTTTCATGTACCAGTGTAGTGTGTCAAGTTTGTATATACACCCATGTGCTTGTGTGTGTTTGTGTGTATTTAGTAAAAGATGGATCGAGAGCGAGGGAAAAGAAAACAGGCAGGCCCTCAGGCTGCCACCATCTCCGTGCTTTAGAGACAGTAAACATCCTTTAAAAAGGAGACGCGGAGCTGTGCACCTCCATACAAACACTCTTTAATTATCAAGATCAGAGGCTTTTGCATAAAACTCAGTCACTCACAGACATTAACTGTCAACTTTACTTTATTCTCTGGGCAACAACTCATCCTTTTTTTTTAAAACTGCGAGTCGGTTACGGAGTTATATTTTAAACAATGCTGAGCTCGTTTTTCTCCACTAGTCAATTACAAGCTTGAACATATAATAGCTACGTTTTCAACTGACTGTTTCCTGTTCTCTTGTCACAACTGTAGCTAGAATAAAGGCTTATATTGAGTTTGGTTAAGATGTAGACATTGACGATGATTTTTCATGTTTTATTTAAGAGGACTCTGTAGGAAGTGCCCCGAGCTGCAAATCAGCCCCCTTGTGAAATCAGATGAAGAAAGAGATCTTTATTGCTGGCCTTTGCTGGAGGAGCCGTCATGGCCTCTGTGCCCTGTGAGAAGTGTTCAGTCAACTAAATTGGTCTCATAATGGCATAGCAGGGCCCAGTCAAGTGATATTCTACTCTGTTTATTTGGATATTTACCCCCTTCTGAGGGAAAATGTACAGCTGATTTTGAAATGTTCAAGATAACAAGTGTGTTTTCGTCCCGCACCTCCAAGTCTCAGAGATAGTTTCTGTCAATATATCCCTTGAAGCACTGACTCTTCCACATTTCACTTTTAGTTGATGGTGTTCTTTTATGAAAAATGTATAATGCATAACTGGCTCCCAGATTATCACATTGTAGCACCTGCAATATGTGAAATTTCAAACTCTGCTGTATTGTGGAAGCTGAACCTTCAAACAAGAATGATATGCACTGCAGCACTGAATCCACATCAAAGGGGCCCAGTGACTAAATGAGATGCTCGATCCAGGGTAGGTTTACTCAGGAGCACCATCACCGCTGGAGGAGGGAGAGAAATGTTCAGAAGCTTTGCACAGGAATCGCTACACACACCGGGAAAAACCCAGGGTGTGGGAGGATCAATGGCTGCCAGAAGAACTTGTACTTCCCTCCAAAACCTAAGCTGTAATAGGTTAAATACTACAGCTTCATCCAAGTTAGGATTTGTGCTCTATCAAGAACAACCTAAACCTCGACTTTAGGAAGATGCAGAATCAATGGTAATTGGATTTAATCAAATGAGAATTGACCAAGAAGGAGCTTAGATGGATAAGTGTTGTTTCCCTCTAAGCAGCGTTTCTGCTTTTATCCTGAAGCAATATTTACTGGGTTACAAATCGGTACAAAATCTACTTTTTCCACTTTCTCATACATTTATCCATATTCAAATCACACATCATGACAAACTAAAGCTATCAGAATTATTATCTTAACACATTTTACTTCCCTAGCTGTGCAGAATCGGTACTGTGTAAATCTTAGATCTTGTTTGGGTCAAGTCGATGAACTTGCAAGCACTGTGCAGAACTCTGCGGCTCTGGTTCTTTAAAAAAAAAAAAAAAAAAAGTGCAATGATAGAAGTAGGTTGGAGGTTGTTGCCTTTGCCCAGGCTCTAACAAACACCATGCCCTTAAGGGGCATCCAACATAAAGGCTTACTTGCTGGATGTTGCAGGGCTGTAAGGTAACGAAAACCAGCCCAGGGTTGCCTGCTCACATACAGCTTCACACATCAAAGGACTTTTGCTCAGATAGGACAAGGTGGGAAACAACAGTCTTATTTTTCAGTTTTTAAAATTGAAGGATTTTTTTTCCTGAGTATGTGTTGCAGAATTTGGGTTTTCCAAGTATCCATGGTGTTTATCACAGGTGACAGAAATGGTGGTGGGAGGGAGTCAGTTGACTGGAGGGCTGTATCAACAAGCACAGTCAATTCATTTAGACAGAACATCAAAGTCCCCCAACAGCTCCTAAGGGCCCAGAGATTGAAGTCTGAGCAGAGACAGACTCATAGGGAGTTACTGCTGCTATGAGGGAAGTAGATCCTACTCTGGCTGCCTCGTGTAAACCGTGCACTCTCATTAGGTTCCCCACAAATCAACACCATTGACATGTTGTATTTCTTTGTATTGCAAGCAGTCTTTGTACCCAGTCACCAAATGGACAAATTGCTTTGTCTAAGTGCTTTAGCTGTAAATGTGTCGCAAAAAAGTTTTGATAAATTATATTTCCCTTTTCTTATTTAGATTTTGTGCAATTTTTACTGTCTGCATCATCAATTCAATATGATGTCTTAATTATTGTTTAGAGAGCGAAGGCCTTTGAAAAATCCGCTGTCTCTGTCATGGCTGTGATGCCTGTTTAACATTTCCTCAGACTTGGTCAATTGTGGAACGGGTGAATGGGGTTCAACCTTGGTTGTTGGCTCTGAGCTCTTAATTGGAAACTCATGTGCACCACACTGTTGAAAGTTGTATTTAAATAACAGCAAAATCCCACAGCACCACTTGACTTGGAGAGAGTTCCTCACCAGCTCATATTTTGCAAAGGAGAATACTTAAACTGGTTTTGATGTCTCATTGAAGGCAGTGACTTATTTCTTTGGGTGAAAATATTCCATGACCTAATGTTTGGCTTTTACTGCTCGTTTTGTTAAATAAATAAAGAATGGCAAGTTGCCTCCATTTGAAAGGGCTAAATGAAGAAATGCCTACGTCTGGTACCACTTAGAGGAAAGAGGACAGTTGAGGAGAAAGAATGGCGCTTTTGTGCTCAAACTATGTGATTTAACTTTCAGGAAGATATGCTTCTTTTTTTTTTTTCTTTTTTTTTTTTTAATAAAAAAAGAGGCTCTGTCACTTAATGTTTTTGCCCACACTTAATGATCTGTTTAAAGACAAATATTCTTTGTCTGTTAGGAGACCTGGGGGGCTTTTGAGACATTTGATGCTGGTTCATAGTAGAATTTCTGGTGTTTTCGATCAGATTAAGTGAGCTTGTACTTGCATGGATCACAGCACAGCTGTGCAGAAATGAGTACGCTAATGACCGATTTAAACCCGAACCCTGGTGGGCTTTTGAGGTTCATGCCACAGAAATCAACCCTCTCAAGTATGTGCCTGTTGTTAAAACAAAACCCTCTTGTTTGTTTTAAGACAGGTTAATTGCAGAACCACTGCTGGCACCCACTCTGAGCCGTTTTATGGCACTGGGGTCTTGTCATTTCCTTCCTATTACGAAGCAGTGAAAGGTCACAGTCTGTTAAGTTTCTTGTGAGAGATGCATGAATCCAAATGGATTTTTTTTTTTTTTCTTCAAACTTCCCATCTCCACTCACTCCAGACATTCCAGGTGTGCAAGCATATACTTGAGGGGTGCTGCTATTGTTTTCATCGGCACAAGCAGCGGAAGCAACGAACGCCTCATTCACTTTGATGAGCGATGTGTTCATGCGTGGGCTTCAATGTCACCCGCCATGAGGCAGCTGTGAAGTTGCTGCTCGTGTCTGTTGTGCCATTTACTCAATGATGAAGTGAGGAGATCTCTGTTGGTTCCACATTCACCTCCCCTTTACACAGTTGTACACACTGAGCATGCATTCCTCACACCTCAACTGTATTGGGACTATATGTCACAGCTAATACTAGCATTCATTAAATCTCAAGCTCTGTGATCACAGTGATAAAGGCAGACTGTGTGATTATGTAAGCTTTTATGATCAGAAGGCATTAAGAGTTGATGGCCCTGTCCCACAGTGCCCATTTTCCTGTTTCATTAAATGTGACTTTCATATTTGTATTTTTTTTTTTCCCTCCAGTTTTCCTCCCAGATAAGAATTTGTTGCCCCAGCAAGAACTGGCACAGTCATATAGGTGACATATCAACATCCCTGTTGAAGCTAATTTGCCATCAAATTTGCAACTTAATTTAAGTTGCCAAAGGGAAGACAAGGGGAGTAGATTTTTACTCATAAGTATGCATTGGAAAGACTGTTGATTAACACTGAGGGCTCGAGAGACAGACACACGCAATGTGTATCTTTTAGCCTCAGAGGCTGGCACTGGGATTGAATGTGATATCTTGCATAACGTGTCCTTGCTTTAAGTCCTTGGTTCTAGGCTCAGGAAGAAAGGCTGCACCATTGGTTTGCTTGCTTTTTGCTTGGCTGCCGTACAGCTGTGCTGGCTCCAGGCGAGCTCTGAGTGAAATCTGAAAAGACTTGTGAAGTAGACAGTAGTCGGTATATCTGGCAGCATTATCATGTCAAAATACAGGAAGGTGTTTTGTGCAGGACACTTTGTACGCCTGATATGCTGCTGTACTCTGCACTTTTGGTGAACAGGATATGGGAAAAAATGTGCTTAAACGACTCTGGAATGGTCTGAGAACATTTCTGTCTGTAAACAATGGTTCATTAAACCAACCATAATTGGACTCATTTGTTGACTCAGGTCAAGTAACTAGTGAATGAAAGGATGATTTTTGTGTTTTTACACAACTGCTCTACATTTTCATACGACTATTGAACGATGCCCCTCTCTCACATTTCCCCACAGAATGCCTGTGGCAGTAGTATTTATTTGGCACATTCTCAGCATGCTCCCACTCTTGCGGTTGAAGTGTTGCATAGCAACTGATAAAAACAGCTTTAAATATTTTGGTTAAAAAGGATTTAAGAAAATAAAGAACAGCCTGCAATTACTGTTCATTTCTCCTGAGTTCATAAGTTTAAGGAGTTGTAGAATTGTGCCAAGTAATAAATAAAATACCAAATTAGGCTTTGTGTTGGCCTGGAAAAAATGAAAAACTATGTCTAGAATATTGCATCCTGTTGTGTCAAATCGGTTATTCATCTATTTCTGTTTTGTTTATCGAATAAACGCTGGCAGCTGTCTGCACCTTCACTAATTCACAAGTGTTTTGAAACAAAGCTTGCAGGAGTTTTCAGAGTGCAGCTTGGCTCAGTTTTCAAGCCAACTGAGTATATCTTTGACAGGATGGAAAATGTGTAGGTGAGTGCAAATTTGAAGTGATGTGCCTCAGGAAAACGGATAGGGATGTAGCGATGAGGATGGGGGCGCATGTGGAGAGAGAGAAGGCTGGATGACGCACAGCAGGTGACAGACAGACACTAATAGTAATGGCTCTTATCAGTGCTTCGCTTGCTCCCTCTTTTCACATGGGCTCTGACATCCACCTCCTACTCCACCCCCTCCATCTAGCAGGGGGTGTTCGGAGCTCGCTGGGTTGTGCAGCCTGCTCAGATGGAAAGAGCCTGCCAAACACCGGTCCCCTCACATATAAATTGCATCATTAACATTGCCTAGATTATTCCAGGCTCTCCCACCGGGTTTATGGCAGCATTGGCTCAACTTAACTATTTGACTCACTGAAGACATTCATGGTTTCCTGAGAGAGCTGTGTTTAGATCTGCAGTGAAACTTGCCAGTTCTCTTCTCTGTCTTAAGCTTTTAAACAAATCCAGAGGAAATATGTCTGTTTTATTTTTCCAGTCACTGATGCCTAATATGTTGTCTAACGTGCTTAATTTTCCATCTCGAGTTGTTAGATGTTAAGTTATGACTTGAACGCACCAAAGGAAACAGGTTTCTATCAGTATGCTGCATGATAAAATTAGGAAAATTATACTAATGTTTTATGAAATAAGGGTTAAAAACAATAACAACGTAATAGTTTGTTGACTATAATTTTAAATCACCAATCATAAGAAATTACAGTAAACTGGAAGCAGGAGTATTCAGCTAATGGTTGATGATCACTGATAATTGATGATATATGTTTCAATAGCCTATATTTAAATGCACAGTAAGGCATATATGGTACATAAGGCTGATTAGTACAATAAAAGCTTGTGGTTTTAGTATTCCTTTTCTATAATTATTATGAATATTTAAGAATTTTCTGTAATTCTGCATGAGTAAAACACCATTGACCCCAAAGGTTAATAAAGATAATTCCCTTCAGCAAATTAGACAGAAAATATCACGCTTATTTATCCAGGAAAATAACCCACTGTTATATATGTTACAAAAAAAACTGCGGAATTTGCTTTTATTATCTGTCGGCATCCTGTTGCATAGGAATAGCTGCAATGCAACATTTCTGGTAACTCTCTGTTTTGCTTATCAACTTTGGTTCATGGTTTGGACAGAGCGGCTTCAACTCTGGGATGTTGGGTGGTTTCCTCATGTGACCTTCTCATTCAGGCTCTTGCACAATATTTCTGTTGTGTGAGGGATTAGGGTCAGCACTTTTGACTCTGCCATTCCAAAACATTAATTTCATTCTTTGGTAGAGCAACTTAGGTAAAGGGAAGGCAATTAATTTCCCCAGGGGGGTCACACACACAAAAAAACTGGGACTGTTGTAGAGGGTCAAACTAATAGCCTGAGGTCTCTTCTGCTAAATATGAATTCTTATCACATTACGAAGTGCAGCAAGTTGTTAATTGGTTTGGATAAGATGCTACTGGTAAGAGTAAATGTTTAAAATTAGAAAATATGAAGCAGGCAAACTCCCTCATCCTTTTTTGAGAGAAGGATAAAAATACAGCAGGGACATTGACTTAGAGTGCTTTTCCTGTAGTGTACAGTATCAGAGTGAACGCTAATGAGTTCAAGCTGAACATCACAGGGTGCATTATTCAGAATACTTGCGAACGGAGAAAAAGGAGGTGCTCATCTGCTGATGGTGGAGCTTCTTTTAGTGTCGGCATGTGGGTGGGAATGTTATCCTACATTTGTTTTTTTGGGGGGGAAAAAAAAAACTCATTAAAGCTTTCACAAGACTACATTTCTGCGCCAAATAGATCTTTGGCTTGCTCTTTTTATTTGTTCTCTAGTGCACTAACAACACATGAAGTTTATATCTGATGACTGTGGGATGTGCTTGCATTACTTCTCACAGACGGTAACTCTTCATTCTCTGCTTCGAGGTCACATACCCCTCTAAGTACTTTGCCCAGGATGAGCAATCCAACTCTTGACTACTTTTTTACTGTAGTAACCGATGTCACCATGTTTGTGCTCCTCCACAAGTGTGACAAAACAGTCTGTGATTCAATGCTCTTTTCCTGATTAAGATATCTGTGTTTGTTGCATCATCAGTAAACTTGGTTAAACCTCAGCACAGACTCACACATTGCCTCCTGATATAAAACACATTGCCAAAATGCCAATGTATCCCCTTTTAAAAGTTCAACCTTTTCCCTGTCCCATTTGAACTACCTAGTTTTCCTCCATTCCAGTCCGACTTCCTCTAAGCATCCATTTACCTCTGTGAACTAATCACCACCTGTGTCCATCCCTTTCAGTGACCACCTTGTTGACAGCTCTTCTCTAATCTCGGGCTTCTGTTATCCCTGAGTTAAAGATGAGTAACTGGGCTGTGTCACCGACATCACAGCTCTCATCCAGAGCCAAAGAGAAAAAGTCAAAATTGTCTGTTTTGCTTTGCAGCTGCAGTGCTATATTTTCTGCAATATCTTTGATCCTTGTTGTTACATCATGCTTGGAGAGGAGTACACTCTCAAATCCTTCTCTCTGGTCATATAAGAGCAGCAAACATTCTTCAATGTGACCCCGGGGCTGTATAATGCCAAGGTCTGACCTAGCTGCTTTGGGTTGTTGTCTCTGTGTATGACTCAATTTCTCCTGTGATTCAGTTTGTGGATGGATGTCTTGATATAACCCTGTAGGATTTACTGGTATAAATCCAACATAATTCTTCCATCAAAGATGGCAAGCTGTCCCAAACCACAATACTGCCTCCTCCATGCTACTTAGATGGTATACGGCAGTAGCCCCCAATTGTTTTTTGTGCTACGAACCAGTTTAATGCCAGACAATATTTTCATGGAGCGATCTAAACGTGTAGCAGATAAAAACAAAATAAAATGATAAGACCGGCCGTAGTATTTTCCTATATAAAATAATAACAATAATAAACGTTAAAGAAACTTTCTAAAGACCTTTTTTTTTTTTTTTTTTCCTCATTTTGCTAGCTTGGGGGTTTAAATTTAGCAGGACCTATCACATGATCTATGATCTCGAGGCCTCGACACATGTCAAGAGTGAGTCATAGATGGATGTAATGGAGACAATCAAAATAAAGCATCATTCAGACTCAGATAATAAATCAAACGGAAATAATGGAAGTTATTTATTCTTTCTGTGTGGCCCAGTACCAAATGACCCAAGGACCGGCACCGGTCCGGGGTCCAGGGATTGGGGATCACTGGTATATGGTTTTTGTGTTGGAATGCAATGTTGTCCTATCTTAATATTCTAACTAAAATGTTCAGTTTCAGTCTTTTCTTTCTTTAACATCTGCGCTGATCATTTTTGGAGAACAGTGGCTTGATCCTGGCAGTTCTGCCAGGCACATGATTGGTGATGAGGGATTTTCCTGCTGGTGAACTCGTGAGCATCAATATTAGCTCATGAGAGAAGTCTTTAGTTGCATTGAGCATGGTTCGGCTTCCTTCGCATCAATTTAATTTAACTTTATTTATTTTCAAAGAAAAATTATATTTTTGAGTTAAAACTTGTTCATCACTGTATTGCTATTTTAAAAAAAAAGTGTTGACTGTTTTTTTTTTCCTGTAGTGGTCTGTTTCACAGCCCACATGAGGAAGCCTCTGACTGAAGGCGCGATTGTTTTAATTTGCCAAGCAGATGTCTGTACAGAGGATGTGCAGTGTTGTCCATTATTAGCAGCCTATGCAACATTTTTGTTCCAGCTATAGAGCTCCAGTTCAATCCCTGGCACAAAACCAGCCTTCTTGATCAGTTCAGTTTCGAGTCATTGGTTTTAATACTTCAGATATAAACCATTATGATTTTGAATTCCTCTATTTGTACATTGTCAGTTTACATGTGGATTCCTTTCTTTTAAATCATTGACTATTTAGATTTCAACAAACTAAAAAACACACAATAACAATAGCAATCCCATAGGAGGAGGAGCAGAATAAAAAAGAGAGAGGGAGAAAAAACAGTTTTACACATGGTTGAATCAGTCTTCATAAACTAATCACTTAATCAGATCTGTAACACAAAATATATCTGCTGTCTAGTAATCCCTTGTTTGAGATGTTGCTATGAAATGTAGCTGTGGCACATTCTGGAATTAAAATATCCAATTAATAAGAAAGCCAGACAGATAAGAGGTGAATTTATGGTTCCAAGCATCCCTTCAAGAATAGTCTTTTTGGAGGCAGTCAGTGCTGCCATTAATATCTTCTTTCACTGTACACTGAACTTCATACCAGAGTCATCTGCCAATAAAAGAAACCGGGGTGGGTTAAAAACCAGTCAAGGTTTTGAAAGCATCTGGCATATGCACTTCTGAAACATACATGCAAGTACATAATCTCCTATGGAACCTGGGTTACATTTTTAACAAGTTTTGTAATTTCTTTTCCACAGTTTCATAAGGTAGGCCTTGCATGGTGTTGCGTAGACCATCGGAGCAAACTTCTAGTGTATTAACTAATCTGCCAGACCTTTTGATGGAGCAAAAAAAAAAAAAAATCAAACAAAAAAAAAAAAGTTTACCAACCAGTCTCCCATCACGTTTACACAATCACACACCAAAGATCACACACCTACTGAGCCACAGCTACCGAGGACCAGCCCGGA
>JBAMYA010000011.1:5539055-5551455 GCA_037176975.1 Arrhamphus sclerolepis
TTGAAAGGCAGCTGTTGCATATACTTTACCCCACTATAGTCTTCCCACGTCCCTAATCTTCTTTATCTCGGTGTGCATTTCCACATTTGGTGTACATCTCATTAGTGTTGTATTCACACACTGTGGCCTGGTCCAGAGACCAGGGCAGTTCACTATTTCCCATAATGTACTGCAGAATGAACAAAAAAAAAAGAAAAAAAAAAGAAGACTTTCTTTTAAAAAACAACAACCAAAAAAAACCTTCTGTCCTTTGAATATCACAGACATATAGCCAATGCTAATCTAATAAGCCATGCAAGTCTTTATAGTAGGGGTTCCTTTTAAGCTCTGTTGACATCTGAAGTAGTACTAGATAGAGTTTCCTCCTTAGATCAGTTGGCAATTAACTCTATAATTACTATCTAAGGTCAGGGTTAAGCACAGAGTGAAAGGTTGGAGCAGCAAACATTTTTATATTATCCTCTTACTCTATTATCCTTTCTTGCTGCGACAAGGTTTTACCTCATGGGGAGAATACATTACATGAAGCCCCTGGGCAATTACTCCTCAATGAATATCTGCATGGCATATAGTCCTATGATTAATCTGGAATCTCCTCTGCCCCTGTCCAACCACAGGCACGCTTCTGCTTACCATGCAAGTTTCATTTTCACCTGAACAAATGGGTCCTTTAAACAAAAAGTGCCAACCTTTTACTTTTACTAGCTGCTTGGAAGAAAAAAAAAACAGGAGAAAATGGGGAGGGCACAACCTCCTATAGAAATAACAGATATATCCCAACAAGTGCAAAAAGGGGTGGGATCAGAGTGGTTGGTGGTGGGGAGTTTTTTTTCCCCCTTTTTTTTTTTTGAGGGAGAGACGCTTAATAGTGTTGAATAAAGGAACATTTATTTTTGTGCTTCGGCCTGTAACAGCCCCAGGAAATAGCTCAGTTTCTTGATCGTGAGCAAATCCTATTAACTTACAGTACTCTCACTCAGGGTAATGGGCTCCACCTTGAGACTTAGGAGAGCACTTTTCCCTCTGACACACTGATACTGGTGTCTGGAGGGCCTGGCGTTGGCTAGTCTAACACTTGGGCAGACTAATCAAGTCAAACGATCTTCTGGGCTGGTGCAACATAAAGTGAGGATGTTGATATCCAGAGAGCTCATTCAACAGGCTCCTTCACATGTTCCTAACTCAATACCAGAGGATCAGTGCATGGGATCAGTTCAAGATCAGGTTATTTGAGCCCCTGAGAATCGTAAAGCGATCCCTGTGAAGCTTTTGCTTTCTCAGGCGTGATCAGAGGTGTCAGATCTTTTATAGACTACTAGGGCCAGGGCCAAAGGGGGACTCCTGGGGTCTCCATTTATTTCTGTTCAGCAAGGGAAGGATGCTGCCTGTGAAAGTGTTTGTTCTGTATGTGCAGAGAAAGTGAGAAGGGGAAACTCTATTTACAGCATGTGGGTAACCACCGTTCCAAAGCCAATTGGTAGAGAAACTCCAATATCTTTTAGTGAAAACATGGTTACCTCTAGTTTATTATTTTCTGTCAGGAATCTGATGTTTTCAGGAATGACTGTAGTTTAAAGCTGTCACATACAGTAATTATCTCAAAGTGAGAACCTCTGGAGAAATGGTCGCTCTCTATCAAAGCATAACCACTCCACTTAAAGGACTGCACTGGATTGAAAATCACATTTGTTAGCAGAATCAAATTGCTCATTTCCACACACTTTGCACACATTTTTTTTTGAGTGTTGGCAACTATGAAACCCTCTAAAGCCTAATTTAAACACGTCCTAAATACATTTGACGCCATGTTATCCCACTGATGGATCATCTCAGTCTGGGCCTTCTCATAAATCCATGTAGAATGGCATGTTCTTCTCCTGTCACCATTACCCCTTGTGCCTGCTGTCATCTAGCTGTCTTATGTCTGCAGAGTTACAGTATGCACCTGTCAAATACGATTTATGGCATGCAATTTGCTGTGTACCCTGGGAGTTGCAGCTTCTTGGGAACTTTTTCCCCCCCCTTTGTCCTGTATTTGATGTACATTATACATGGATGTGTCTGTTATACATTTCTGACAAAGTGTGAAAATGGAATATGTCCAGGTTTTCGTGATTTGTGTTTCAGATATGTTGAGTGATCACCAGATGCTTTTCTGTTATGCATCTAAATTAAGCCTAGGCTACTAATTATGCAAGTATAATATTCTCAAAATTGTATCTCCACTGTATTATGTTTAATTTAAGGCTCTTGGTTTCTAATTTAGTCACATTTTGGAAGTATTTCTACAAGTGTTAGTTGGCTTGCGTTGAGCTGTCACCAGTTTTGTTTGATACAATGAAAGGAAATGAATTTACAGTTATTAGATGTTTGTTCTATGCCATTGTTTCTCAACTGCGCCACTGCTGCTTGTGCTCTCAGTGAAGATTATCACCCCTAAGAGGGGGGAAGCGTTACAAAATGACAGCCTCTCATGTCGAACAAGTCAAGCTGATTCTGTGAATATGGAAGAGGTTCCCACCACATGCTCTCCTGCATGTTAAGGGAGCAGCGTTAACCTTGTTTTGATTTGCATCTCCTTAGCAATTAAGATAATATGTCGTAATTAGAGTTTTAATGTACCGCTGTGAGATTTTTGATAATTATACAGAATTCTCTGCAGTGATTTTCTCTTTGCCTGCTTTCCTTTACAGATGAATTCATGGCTGATTAGATCACTGCTCTAATCACATTTGAATTACATTGTAAGATATCTTCCCACATGTCCCTGTTAAGCTGAGTTTCTCAGTGTAAGTGAAGCACATAATGCTGTAACACAAATGTTTGATACCAGAAGCAGGTCGCTCCATAATGTCAGACAAAAAGTTGAGGTGGAACTCAGGCACAAGTACTGAAGTGTAAAGACTGGTAATTTTAACACAATGCTGAACTGATGTCTTGCACTGTGTCTGAATCACTCTGTCTTTCACTCCTACACTGTTCTTACAGAACAAACACTCTGCCTGTTGTAAATGTGAGCTGAGATTGGGACACCAGGCAACCTGACAGATGCATTGTTTGTTATTTTTATTTATCTATTTCTTGAGGCCTATAGAAATGTTCTGCAACAACAACATGGACATTACTTACCACATATACAGTACATGAATGAATGACGTTTCAGCCACAGAAGCAGCATAGATTTTGGGATGAGAATAGCTGCTGTATAGGTCAAGTTTGAATGGATATATAGGATCTGTACTAGG
The DNA here is from genome assembly GCA_037176975.1 of Arrhamphus sclerolepis. Lineage (NCBI taxonomy): Eukaryota > Metazoa > Chordata > Actinopteri > Beloniformes > Hemiramphidae > Arrhamphus > Arrhamphus sclerolepis. The sequence continues at coordinate 5,542,301 of JBAMYA010000011.1, forward strand.
ATGCATGGAGGTCTTGTTATAATTAAATTTGAGGTCAACTTTCTTTTATTAAAGGCCATCTATTATACAAAAATCACTTTTAGCATCCTTTTCTATTTTCATTTGGGTCTCTCCTGCTCCTATAAATCCTCCAAGCGCGAAAACAAACCATCCATCCATTTTCTGTAATCAGTGGAACGATTTTGGTGTGAGGAATCATGAGCCGTTTGGATTCCTCCCATATTGTGATGTCAGTGCAGGGAAGACCCGCCCTGGCACCACTCATCACCTATCATGACCCTCCCAGAGCCCCCACTCACTAGATTAGTAGAAGATCCGCTGTTTTTGGTTTGCTGTTTTTACGAGCACTGACAGCGAGCGCTATGGCTACAAACAAAGGCAAGTCAAACACGAAGTGTTGTGTTGTTGGCTACAAAGAACAATACAAGTCCTTACACCTTCTCCCAGCCAAAGAGAATCGAATAACTTCGTGGCTCCATTTAATTTTCGATGGCTATGTTTTAGCAACAATCTTGTTGTGTGTGCGAACCACTTCAAGGCAGACTGCTTTGAGAAGCTCGGATACCACACAGCAGGATTAGCCAGCAGACTTCTTCTGACAGAGGGATCTGTACCTACTGTCCGTGGCAAGTCAGCAGATGAAGGAGAGTGTAAGTACTTTCAAATAATGAGTTTTGCGTTTGTATTGCAGTTAAGCATGAACTAGCTTGTTCGTGTTTTGCATTTTAGCACAAACTAAACGTATTCGCCAGCCCTGCATCTGCTCGCGGTGGTTTTCTCCATGCCAAATCACAAATGCAGTGCACAACTGATCGAGTCATTTTATAGCTGGATCATTTCTGAAAGTAATGCCTGAATTAAATGTTATGTTATCCTCAATGGAGTTAGCCATCAAGTAAAAGCCCTTAGTCTAGGCTAACGTTAGCTGCTGTAGCCTCACTGTATCACGTTATCTAAAGTAAATGTACATTTCCCGTGGAACTCCACACCAGAGCTCAACCAGAATGGGTACCGGACGCTCTGAAACCGAGGCTACATTTAGCTTGCGCTAAATGGCCAAACACAAACAGGCTCTGGAGCAGGTCCAGACCACAATATCACTGATGAGTGTTTTCTATAGCTCGATAATTTTTTAACCCCCTGAGGTTGCTGATCACGTCACTTTTTTTAACGCGCAGAAATACTACATTGCCCAAAGTGCTCTGGTCGTGGACTAGGCCTAGGTGGGGCGTGGCCAGCAAGAGCTTATTTGTATTGTAAGTGGCAGAGCCCTTAAACAGCAAATTCTGAAAGGGAGTGAAACTGGCAAGAACAGAGCTGGTGAGATCTCTTTATGTGAGAGTGATTTTGTGCAAAGAACTTAATGAACATATTTGGTATAGCCCATAGACCTATTCTAACTTGTTGAAAAAGGAGTATAATAGGTCCCCTTTAAGACAGATATACCAATAATTTGGAGATGGGGAGATAAAGCTAGTAGGCATTCTTTCAAAAAAAAGAAAAAGAAAAAAAGTTATGTATTAATTAGTAACACATTTGGTGGTGTTGTTAAAACATGTCTGCAACTATAGGATCAAGAAAACTGTTGTACATATGTATTAAAGTTTCACAAATAATATGTTAAAATAGTTTAAATTCAACTAGATGGAATATTTTCTTAATAATAAAAAGGAAAAGAAAGAAAACAAACATCAAACACTCACAGTCTCCCGAACCTGCTGTCAGCAAAACGCAGCCAAAGTAACTTTGGATTCCAATGTCACAGCTGTCGCTGTGCATCTTGTGACAGCTTTGTATAGCTTTATGTCATTCTGTCACACACCAACAGTGATGGAGCTATTGCTTATAGATCTACAGTGGACATCATGCCAGAGGTGACTAGGAGACTCATGAAAGTAGTGATGGAAGAGAAATCGAGAGTGACGGAACAATTAACGAGTAAAGTTTGGACAGTGTCGTAAAAGTGACGTAACGTCCATGTCTATAGGAGGACCTGCAAAGCTAAAAACTGAAAATTGAAATTTTCCCAATGATAATTCAGCCATATGAAATACAAGCTTTGACTACCATTGGAGCCAAATTGTACAGATTCCAATCAATTAGCCAGACTACTGAATCACTCAACGCGTTGTTTGATCTATTAGAAGCAAGAAAAACTGGAAAGGGCAAGGCACAGAGGGAATTTTACAGGGGTCAAATAGTAGATAGGGGACAACAGATTATCCAGCAACAGCGTTACAGATGCTCAGATCTTATCAAAGTGTGTTGTGAGTAAAAACTGGCCCATGTGATCCCACAGATGAGCTGTGCTGAAATCCTCAGTGCTGACAATGATAGACAAATGATAGACACCTCAAATCGACACACATTGTTGTGTGCGGTGCTGTGAACAGCAGTGGAAGTACCCATGCTGACACCAGACCCTGGCTGAAAGTGCTTGTCGGGGACACCCAAGCATCAGAATTGGAATACGGAACAATGGAAGATGATAACCTGGTCATGTCTTCTGTCACAGTGTATTACATAGACAGACAGATGACGTGCTCTGCTTAGTTACAGAAGAAATGCCAGCAGGTTCCACAAGGGGATGAAAGAAAACCAACTAAGCTTGCCTGGTTTCCTTGGGTAATGTTCTGTCTAAAAACTTTAGTTCTTGGCTTTTATGTAGATGTTGCTTGGAAAACTGCCAACGACCAGAACAGTGTGTAGAACCATGTGCACTCCTTAAAGGCAGCTCTATATTCCTAGTACCACAGACCTCTTTGAACTGGATAAAATGAACTGTAACAACTGACCAAGAATCCTTTGATGAAAATGACACTGAGTTCAAAATGTCAACATGGCCTCCAAGTTCCACAGAAAGTCTGATCCTGTATCTGTGAAATATGTTGGAAAAAAATGAGAATGAAGATCACTTCTTGCAATTTACAAGACTTCACATGTTTGCAGCTAATGTGTGGATTCCTGACACACCAAGACATCTTTCTAGGTCTTGAGGAGTCCATGCCACTCTTGTCAGCACTGAGGGAGTTTGTAAAGTATTAAACGATTTTAGCCAGATTACTGGCGTTACTAAATCAGATAACATTGACAGGTATGCTTTAATCCCACAAAGCAATTTTTTGAAAAGTGGTGGTTAAGTGTTTATTTTGTGTTTCATCACCCCTGTGACATGATATAATGAATCCATTTAAGATTTAATTGGTGGTGCTTTCGTAGGTAAAACTGGCATTTTGAAATTGATGGCTTTCCTACTCCTCTGCAACTCAAAGATTATTCCACAGGATGCATATTTCATCAATATACCTAACCACAGTACATTAACTACAATTGTTTGTTGTGTGTCTGCCTGTGTATTCATGCTGCTGTTTCCTAGGTGCTTGTTTTATTCAGCACGAGACAGCAGCCAATATTCCCCTTGGCCTTTTTACTACAACAGCACAAACCAGTCAATATTGGCAGGAGAATATTTTCCTGCCCCAAGCTGCCACAGTATCAATACTTGAGCATGATAACCAGGGCCAGGGTAAATGAACAGAGATCTGCAAAGAAAAACTAAACCTGAGACCTCTTTGTGGTGCGAAATTGGCCACCACAAAGGAATTAATGACGGATCCTTCCAGCATAATTGTCTAATTACGCCGGGCAGATGGGGCACTGCTTTAACTAGGACACATTGTGCTACCTCTCCAGACTCTCCACAACAAAAGGCAAACCAGTGTGACAGCCTCTTCAGCAGTGAGTGGGAGGGGGATTGAAATAAAGAAAATGGAGAGAGAGAGAGAGAGTGGAGCAGAGGAGGTGGGGGGACTTGGTCTGTCACCAAGCCATTCCTCCACTCGATATGTTACCACAGAAACAAATGTATGGTGTAAACACTGCGTGGATCAGAACTCCTGGGAGGTGAATCACTGCAGTGTAATGAGGTTGGTTTACATGCTGCTTCTCAGCTTCCCACCCAGGCTCAACTCAATACTTAAACCCTCTAATTAAAGAGAATCGGCCACTCGATAATTGATCACATTTCAGCATACGCCTTCACTGTAAGGCTTCATGCCACTGTTTATTAGAGCTGTCTGCCTGCTTTGTCTCCTGGGAAGAAAGAGAAAAGGGAAATGCTGCAGGCGAAGGGTAGGTAGGGATGAAGAAAAGGTAAACATGTAAAGAAAATAAATCTCAGCTTCTAAAAGGTGTTGTTACAGTACAAACCCAAATAAAAAAAAGCTATTTTGCATTTCAGGCTTTTTCTTTTATAATTCAGACTTTCCAAATGTATGCAGCCCTCTTCTAATTATTGTTGTTGTTTTCCATTTATTTGTGTTATTTTGACACCTTACTACTCTCATACACTTGTGACCTTTCATGGGGGTATTATTGATCCAATGTTATTCTTACTTGTGATGGTTGTTGCCTCTTTCTAGGCAGGAAGTGACAGGACTGAGTATTGAGCACCTACAGTATCCGACTTAATGGATTTCCTTTGACTCCCTGAGACATGGGGTAATCGCTGAGTTTTAGAAATTGATTTATTGTAAGTAAATGTATTTTCAAATCTAGGGCGGAGACTGGGAGGGACATGGATCGACTGTGTTGAATGATGGTAGAAGAGGAAATAGAGCTGCTTAAGGAGGAGACAGTAGCATGTATGCAAGTGAGTCTTGAGTAAATTCCTAATATAAACCTGGAAAGCAGAGAACAGATTTTTATAAATGGACCAGAGCAGGTGTGTTGCAGTTGAATGAGCATGACTGCAGAGACAATGTTGATCTAATATTTCTGCATTGCAGTAGCTGCTTAATTTATTTGACTTAAATTACACAATATTTTTCCTATTAATTGGGTTAACACAGAATATTAAATCCATTAAGTGCATATCATTATTACCGTGTGACAAGCACTACTGAATATGGAAATGATATGGAAAAAAAAGTTGTCCAGGCTAATTGCTATGATTAAGGGTTATTCAGCAAAAGGACCTTTTGATTGGAGCCATTGTTAGTTATATGTTATAAGTTACATTTGATTTGTATTTATGAGATTTATAGTGGCCCGACTTCAATATAAAACAAATAATTACAGTTTTCCTTGGCCTGATGCTTTTGTACAGAATGATCTGATCAGTCTCTCATGACTGCATTGGCAGCAACCCATTTGGCACATCACCAAAAAGAAACATATTATTACAAAGTGGGTGTCACTTCCTTATGCCAGTCACAAAGTGCTGGTTTGGCATTTCTGAATTCCTGTGGTTAGCAGCTGTTGGCTATTGCTCTGACAACCCTTAAAAGAAGCCTGCAGGGATTTTCCCATCATTAAATGTTATTAAAAATGACTTCTCCAGAAGAGTACTAAACTTATTCACAAGTGATTTAAGATAATATAGGTGTTTTGTGATATTATTTTGAGAATTGTGTGCATCATCCTTTAAAGCAGTATAAACTGCACCACAGGATTAACATTCTAAAAAAACAACAAAAAAAACCACCTTAAAAACTAGAAAGTAGTCATCCTGTGCTATGTCAGATGCATAATCCTCTAAACCTTAAAATACAGTCATTGAGAATTAAGTTTAAAAGCTGTGTCTGCATTTACACCAGGATAAAAAAAAAAGAAATAAATAAAATTGGAGGTGTCACCACGTCTCACGGGGATCCATTTGGTAAACATCATGGCAGGGCTCAATGGTTAAGCACCAGTGGGTTGGAGTTAACTAGGTCTGTCCCCATCCATGTTGAGCAGGTCCATGCCATAGTTGCTTTGAGACCCTTACCCTGTGTATTTGTGATGGTAGAATTTTAGGCTGTTTTCCAACTCCCCGATGAGAAACCAGTAAGTGCAACCAAAAAGCCCTGCTGTATGAACCCCAACTACATGATAGGTAATAGTATTAAAATTGGAGGGCAGGAGTGGACAGGGAGGTGGCAAGGAGGGACTGCGACTGTGTTACAGCCTGCACCCCCACAGAGCTCCCCACCACTGAGCCAGCACCTCCAGCCCTACAGTGATTTAGTGTTTGCCCCATGTGTAAAAGTTCTAAAGCTAGTGAAGTGCATTAAAAGAGGCGTGACATGAAATTAAACTCACACCGGAAAGTCACCGGGACAGGGCACTTACTAAAGAGAAACACTCCAACAACAGTTCCAAAAAAGTTGAGGTGCTGTGTAAAAACGTAAATACAAACAGAATGCAATGATTTGCTCTTCTCATAAACCCATAATTTATTCCCATTACCACATAAAGAACATATCAGATGTTGAAACTGGGACATTTTACCATTTCATGGAAAATATTAGCTCATTTTGACTTTGATGGCAGTAACACATATCAAAAAAGTTGGAACAGGGTGATGTTTACCATTGTGTCGCATCCCATCTTTTTTAAATCTGTAAACATCTGGAAGTGAAGAGACCAGTTGCTGGAGTTTTAGGAGAGAAATGTTGTTTTATTCTTCTCTGATACAGGATTCTAACTGCTCAATAGTCCTGGGCCTTTGTTGCCAGATTTTTCATTATGATGCATCAAATGTTCTCTGTTGGTGAATGGTTTGTACTGCAGGCAGACAAGTTCAGCACCTGGACTGTTCTTCTGCGAAGCCATGCTGTTGTGATGAATGCAGCATGTGGTTTAGCATTATCTTGTTGAAATATGTATGGATGGATCCTTTTCAGATGTGTAATCTGTCCACACCATAGGCACTAATGCAACCTCATACCATCAGAGATGGAGGCTTTTGAACTGTTCGCTGATAAAAAGCTGGATGTTCCCTCTCCTCTTTAGTCCCCAGGACACAGCATCCATGGCTTCTAAAGAGAGCTTCAAATTTTGATTCATTTGACCACAGAAAAGTTTTCCATTTTGCCTCAGACCATTTTAGATTAGCTTTTTTACATTTTACAAAGCATCCCATACTTGTTTGGAATTGGAGTAATAAATACAAGACCCTCAAAATAATAAGTTAGATACTAATTGGACTCATTTTTATTAGTGTTGGTAAAATGTGGCGCCATCGAGGTGGACACATATTAAAAGAATTGGAATTAATGGAGATAAGCTAGGTGTACAGATTTTGTGTAGTACAACTAAACACAGAACTGAAAACTGAGCATCACTATTAATACCCATTTTGGCAAGAGGCCACAGCAAGTTCAAGCCTCTAGGGTTCGTGGTGAGCATAAAAGTTTGTGGTATTATTTCTGACCCCAATTGTCAACCCGGTACACAGTCTGAGCTGAGCTGGTGGTCCTGATTTGGGAGAGCTAGAGTGCTGCTGCTTAAAATAAAGGGACGTTGATTAGCACATGCAGTGCAGGTGTGCCAGTCAGTCCCTCCCAGGTGCTGTTTCCTGAGCCGCTGCTTCGCCACTCCTCTGCAGCTGAGCAGAACCACACCCCACCACCACAGTGACCATGTTACATCTGCAAGTTATGTTTTTTCCCCTTCACAATTGTGAAAATTTTGAGTTTTAAGGTATATGCGTTCGTACTTTAAGGAAATCTGGTCTTTGCCAGAGCTTAAAATAAGGTAGATACCTCCTCAGATGAATGACAACACGATTTCATTGTTTGAACGAATACCATGCCAAAATACAAAAGCAATTGTGCAAATCGAAGAAGAAATGAAGAAGAAGAAGAAATGCAGAAATGAAGAGGCACAGTAAGTGGCCAGCAGGTGCTGTTCATTAAATGCATTTGATAAATTCATCATCAGCAAGTGTGACTTCTTCTATAAAAGCAGAAGTTTTTGGCAGGGTTCTGGTGTGTGTCATCACAATACCAAAGAGGAATCCATGTGTTGCTGCTCATAATTATTGGAAGGGTTACAAGCCACTTCAAAACAAATAGTTCATCATCCATTGAAAAGGATTATTCACAAATAGAAAAAGACTGTTGCCAATCTTAGTTTGAATGGACAAAAAACAGAATGTGCAGTGTTAAGAAAGATTACAATAAACCTATCCAGGCTTTTTTACCTTTCCAGTATTCCCTGCACTTATAACTTCCTCCGGTTATTCCAGCCAAAGTAGTTTTTGAAGGTAGAAAATTACATAAAATGGATCATCTGTATTGCTTCGAAGTGGTTGTCTCCACAGAAAGCACCAAACGAAATGTGTTACTGTCAACTAGCTGATAAAAAAAGCACCAATTCGTGGTACTCAGGTAGTCTTTACTAGGATGTTGATTGTTAGAGTTCATGACAGTAGGATTAGAGAGAAAAAAAAACAACTATTGCTTGTTTGAAAAAGTTGCTAGAAGAAATAATTTTCTCTCTAAAAAGATCATGGCAGCATAATTTAAATTAGCATCTGAACTAACCAGATTTCTGGAGCAATGTTTCCATGTACAAAGACCAGAGTACAGCTCTTTATGCAGACTGCATCTCAGTTGGAGAAAACCAGGCACAGCAGATCAACATAGACACCTCATAACTGTCAAGCATGGTGGTGGAGGGGCCTTCATTTTGGCTTGTTTTTTTTCTTTTGGTTTTGTTGACCACCAGACCTGAGCACCTTGCAGTCACTGACCATGAACTCCTCTATATATCAGTATTCTAGAGTCAGACATGAGGCCTCATGTTCAACAACCAAAGCTTGCCCAACATTGAGTTTGCGATAAGACAGTGTTTCCAAATACAACATTAAATCTACAACAGAATGTCTTGAAAAGAAAATAATTTCTGTCATAATGGTTGAGTCAAATGCTAGACCTCAGCCTGATGTTGAGAAATGTTGTGGTGGGACCTTAAGAGAGCTGTGCATAAAGAAATGTCTGCAAACCTGTCAGCAAACTGAAACGAGGCTGTAAAAAAAGTTGGCCAAGTGTCCTCCACAAGGGTGTGAGAGCATGATAATATAATACAGAGTACAATTACTTCAAGATATCGCTGCTAAACATGATTCTACAAGTCATTTAATTATAGGGTGGAAGTGGATTTTCTTTTTATACTCTAGAAGGTGATTTACACCAGGTGCACAATGTCATAAGAAATAACACAGCCATTATTGTTTTGCTAATTCAGTCTCTCTGCAGATGTTATAAAGTGAAGTTAAGTTTATTGAAATAAGTATCATTCTGCACTGTTGGTTTGTATTTTGAGCATATGAGAGGGGTGTGGGGGGGGGGGGGGGGGGGGGGGGGGGGGGGGGGGGGGGGGGGGGG
>JBAMYA010000011.1:5551555-5565356 GCA_037176975.1 Arrhamphus sclerolepis
ATTCAGTCCCTCTGCAGATGTTAGAAAGGGAAGTTAAGTTTATTGAAAGAAGTATCATTTTGCACTGTTGGTTTGTGTTTGGAGCAGGGGGGGGAGGGGGAACCCCCCCCCCCCCCCCCCCCCCTCAGCCCGAGTAGATCCTCTGTGCAGTGTTATTGTAGAGTTGACCTTGGTTCCTCTCTAAAAGCTTTCTGTCAGTGCAGATTGTTCCAGGCTTGCAGCTCTCTAGTTTTCACTGAAAACTCATTGTATCTTCCTTGCCAAAGCCAACAGGGCAAAATAGTGCAGGTGTTACAGTGGAATTGGTTTGCTTTTTGCTTAAAAAATAGAGTAGGCTTTACCCAGAAACTGTTCTTCTCCAAACAGAACCTGAAACCAGGATTTACTAGCAGGGTTCCACTTTGCGGTTATGGTTTCACCAGAATTAAAAAAATCTGCTTACACTCTGAGGAACAAATATATTAATTGGATTCTGATATTAGTATATATTTGGGTTATGAAAACTGCCTAGACTGTAATATCTGACCATTCCAGTAAATATGTGTGTGGGATGGGAGTTGAGTCAGTCTTGGACCATTCTTGGTTTAGATTATTATACGACTGTGCAGCTTTCAAGGAGAAAATGGGCTGAATGAGATCAATTTCTCTTTTTTGGCAGAAGGAAAGCTTGGTTGGCACGCAGATCAATATCTAAATAGAAATAACATCTTTCACTCAAGTTAGATTTAGCTTGAATGCATTATTCTCCTCCTTGGCTCAGAAGATGTGCTCTCTAAATGTCGATATATTAAAATTATTGGTGTACAGAGTGTTACATCTGGCAAAGATGATCCATTTTGAGAGTTTTTACATACTGTATATGTAGAAAGTGTGTGCTACAGACCTATGTTTCATCCCTAAACCTGCAATACATTAAATAGGTCAGTAATAATTCCCCTTTTTTTTCTATGGGGTTTGTAAAACGCTCAGAGTACAGGACCAAATCATTAGCATGGATGGAATCCAGAGCATTAATGGTAACCAGGCAGAGTCAAATGACATTGTTATTGCAGCCGTTCCCAGGAAAGTGAGGGGAGCTGAAAATTTATATTTGATTTATAGTAGGGTTTGAATTTATGTTCCAAATCTCAGTAGGAAAGTAAGTGATCTTTGCCCAGCTTCTCACAAGAGAGGGCCCCACAGCATCTGGTGCTGGAAACATCTCTGTATCAAACAGAGTTCCTTCTAGTTTCTCTGTGCACTGCTAAACCACCAAGAATTTACACCTGTAGGGGATATAGTATTACTATGTTTATTGGACTGGATTCAAGTCTGAGCCTTGAGAAATGATCAGACGGGTGAAATAAGCTGCTCTTTGTGGGAAACGTCATGGAAATATAGTGTCTACTACTCCATTCCCTAAAAGAAAAAAAGTGACACTGTGAAATGTAATTTAAAACCAGAATGTAGGCTAATGATTTCAGTATAATCTAAATGCCATGTCTGATTAAAAATAGTAAACAGACAGATTATTAAACATTGAATGTAGATTTTTTTTTTTAATGAATTTTTTAAAATATTATTTTGAATTTGATTTCAACAGCATGTTTCAAAAAAAGTTTGAACAGCAAAATGGAAAGCTTAAAAGCAACTTCCTCTTCTTTGGACTTTTCCCTTTAGGGGTTGCCGCAGTGGATCCTCCATTTCTATTTTAGCCTGTATTCTACCTCTACTGCCATCGCTAGTACGAAGGTCACTAAGGACGTGGGTGTCGTGGTGGATGACCAGTTATCTTTACTTTGGTCTCCTGGTCGTGTTGCTCTGCTCTCTACAATGTACAAAAAAACAAACGGATTCAACTTGTAACGCAACTCCTGCTACAGGCCGTGGTGAGATCTCGCCTTGATTACTGCAGTGCCCTCCTAGCTGGCCGTACAGCTTGCACAATAGGACTTCTACAAAAAAATCCAGAATACTTTGCGTCTGGTCTTAGGGCCCATGTCACACGTCTGTTCATTGAGCTTCACTGGCTCGCTGTGGCTGCCTGGATAAAACATAAGTTGCTGACACTTGGCTTCAAGGTGCTCTTAAGGACCATACCTGCTTAAACTAAAGGAAGAGGCTTATACATACTGGGTGTTGTGCTCATCACAAGAGCATTGACTGGCCCTGCCCTCTCTTCCGAATAGTCGAGACTGTTTTCCCGTGTGGTTCCTCAATGTTGAAACCAGTAGCAATAGCAGCAGGGTCATCCTTCTTTACGTTCAAGAAGCTCCTGAAAACTCTCCTCTTCCAAGGATACCTTTTGTTGTAAGATGTGTTCCCTCTTTAACCTCCTAACCTGCACTTGAATCATGTCCTATAGCTCACTTATATGCTGCTTTTACACGAATGTTGATGTAACTGCATTTACTTTTTAGTTTACTGTCTTACTGGAACTCGATTGTATCACCCTGTTTAAAGTCACTTTGGATAAAAGCTTCTGCTAAATATAATGTAAGGTAATCTTCCTCTGTCACATCAACCAACTATATATCCTCTTTCACCACATCCAGAAATCTGCTCTTTGGTCTTCCTCCTCCTCTTCTTCCTGGCAGCTTCATCTCCAGCATCCTTCTACCAGCATATTCACCAATATATTTATGCATCCAAGACATCTGGCAGCCCCTATCTAAATTAACAGGTAGCACATAAATTACTTGTTTGGGTGAAGAATGACCATCCAATAATGTTGTTGAGATGCAAAGATGGGGTTCACAAATGTGTGAAAAATGTCTAACAATAAGAATAATGATTCAAGAATCATTATCACAGTTACAAAACATATGTCTGCTCTAAACAACCAAAGAAACCTGAAAAGGTTCCACATGTAACAGACAAGACTGAAACCAATATTGACCCCGTGTATCTACTACCCTGCATTACAGTCATCTGTCGCACCGATAATTAATGAAAACTATTGTCAGCGAACAAAGCGAATATTTCTTCTCTTTAGCCACAATTACAAATTGTAGCATATATAAACAAGATACAGAAATGCTGGTTCAATAAAGATGGACTGGTCAGAAAATTATTGCCACTGTTTGTTCAAATGTAAATAAAAGAATGATGCCTCTTGTACATCGTCTTATTATCTTCTGGCAGACGCCTGTGTAGTTTCCAATCAAGAAAAGACTTGCTGGTTGAATAAAAGTAACTTTAAGTCAAAATTTGTCCAGGCTATGAATAATTTTGGGCTCGACTCTATATGTGAGTGTGTATGTATCTATATAACACTAAATATTTTGTATCAACATCTGATATGTTGTCTTTATACATTTTAAAATTAAAAATAGGATTTTCATGGGTTTCAGATCAATACCTTCTATTTTTACTTATATTTTAATTAGGCAGTTTTATATGTTTTTGATACATGTCTGTAATTATTTACTTTATTTTATTATTGAACTTCAAGTCATTACCTGTGTTTTGCCACTGTGCAATTCGTGATAAAGTGCTGAATCGTTATTGACTTTGGTGCATTATTTACTTAATGGTATTTGATAGTTTGAGTGTCTGCTCGGTATAGCAAGCAGTATGATGCAGACATAAAGATCTTTGAATTGCTCAGCTCAAGTGTTTATTGAGTTTTTCTCTCCAGCAGCACATTGACAGGAGCACAAATATACTGCTTTCTGTCACTGTTAGTGCACTGTAGAACTATTGAAAAATTGTATCATCACATTATTATATGCTGGAAGTGATGATACAAATACCTTCTTTATGGTTCAGTAATAACTGCCTTATTTTTCATAGGGACGCAGAACATTATTCATCACTGGCAGTGTTCGTGGGGATTAATGATGCATAACTCTGTTGGAGTTGTCTGGCATACAGCACCAGCCGAAGGAATCTGGAAGGTTATCAGAGCAATAAATCCCAAGTTTTTCTCAGTTGTTTGTCACGATGCACTGCAGCAGCCAGTAGTTATGATGGTTCTAGCTAGTTCTCTCCTTTTCTGAGCAAGCCTTTGCATGAATAACAGCTTATTTGAGTGGTGAATTGATAAGGTGGAATTTGATCGCACAACCTTTCAAGTTCATAGTGGGCAGCTGTTTTTAAAAAATCTCATTGTGACACTGTGTCTGCCTCCAGGTGCATGATGGAGTGCAGGTAGGAAATACACAACACCCTCTCTCTATCACTGATTTTCAGTCTTAGTAATGAGGGCAGGCTGTTCAGCCTTGCATTTTAACTGTTTTGTCAATTGCCATTGTGCAATTCTGTATGTCTATAAACTGGAAATTAAATTAGGTGTACAGACTGTTACACAAGTTCAATCTATATCCGCCCACCAGCACCGCCAGTATTTCTTTCATCATGGCTTATTTTCCCTGTGTAATTTATTGAATAAATTGCCCCTTTAACTCGTCAAGCAGGAGGTAGTGATCCATGCATTGTCTATGATCCGGGCAGAGAGGAAGATCCAGTCTATTAGTGCAATGATAGGGCCTTTACTGTGGTAAGCTCACTGATTGAATGGCATCCTTGTCAAGGTCAGGCTGAAGCTAAGAGCTATTTTCTGCTTACCTGTGCAGCCAGCCGACCACAGAATCTGCACACAAACTGCCTTTGCACCAGTGAGCTAAGTAAGCAAAGAAGCTCATCACAGATATTTCCAGCTGGTAACATGAAGAGAAACCTCTACGCCTGCAGAAAAGGACACAAAGGCATGAGTAATATGATAAGTGGGACCTCGCTACAGTACGTGAAAACATTAGGAATGTTGTTTTTTGATCTGTGCCAGGGGCCACATCACATCCTCCTATTGTGTCCCTGTCAAAGTAAACAAGTGTGTTAAATGGGAATCGGTTTGCTTGAAATGTGCAGACTGGATTTGAGGTCAAGCGGGGAGCAAAACGGTTTTGTCTGGTCATTTTTGATGAATGTGAAGTGTCAGCTGTTTTGTGTTTGATTTCCTTGAAAACACAAGGATCAAGCTAAAATGAGTTGAGGATGTGACATTCACGTTTTAAGCTACTTATGCTTAGCGTCTTTTTATATATATGTTGATTACTGTTACATCCTGCAATGTTTGGTTTGATCCAATAACGGATCTGGAATTAGTTTTCTCTTGTTGAACAATTGTGTTCAAACGATAAACTGCATAAAGAAATATTGGTGTAATGCTCATTAGAATCAACTTTCTCCCAGCAGCGCCATTTTGAAGTGAACTTTGTGCTCTGCCAAATTGAATTTAGCCGGGCCTGACCTGTGCTAAGCCCTCAACGGGGGCTGTCATTTAGCGTATGTTGGAAAAAAAAATGTAAAAAAAAAAGCTCTTCAGTAACATGGATCACCTGCACTGGTTGACACCTCTACGAGATCAAAGCCCCATGGAAATCCACTGTGATGCTTACAGGGGTGTTGTGGAAGCAGGGGGCCATAACAGATTCACCTGTGCAGGGGCCAAGCACAGCAGCATTTCTACCAGCTGGAGTCCGCTGACCACAGATAGGATTAGAGGCTTTAGCTGCAAAGGTCCCTCAACATCTCCCTAGCTGAACCTTGTATGGCAACAACCCCTGCAAACACAAATACCATTTTATGATCACTTAATAACACCTCCATCCTCACTTTATGCATGCTCACAGTCAGTAAATCAGCTCCTGTGCTTTTATAGCCACAATTGTCTCTGCAGATAAAGCAGATAAAGAGGACAACCCAGCAGTCTGGGACTCCCAGCCCATGAATCTGTTGAGGCAACCCCCTCACCCTGCATCCTCAGATTAGTATCAATGTGCAGCCCGCCGTTCTGAAGCTGCTCCCTTATTTCTGTATCCAAGCTCTACCCCTCATGCCTGCCAGATAAACCTGTCTGCCTCTCTGTTGCAGCGATAGGGGAGTTTGGATCTGACTGCTTGAAGCAACATCACCTTGTTTATCCTGTAAATAATTCACCCCTTCTAAGAAAAAGAAACAAAATCAAGGCTGTGTGTTTAACAAGGGAGTCAAGGAATGAGAGGAGCCAGTGAAAAATAAAATCAGGTGTTTCCTTTTTAGATCAGTTTGGCACCTGGAGACAGCGACACATCCCTCATTTCTATGCAGCGCAAAGATGCTGCAGTGAGTTTTGTCAGGTGTGTGTGCAGTGGGGAGGGGTGTTCAGAGGTTTATTTTTTTTTTATGTGTGCCCACTGAACTTGCCCTTTGATAGCACTTAGAAGAAGGTGCACATATACTGTTGGGGGCATTCTTGTCATGTGTAACATCACAACCTATGTAATGTGTCAGTGTATTATTTAGTTTGATGTTTATCATCAGGAGGCTGTTCCTGGGAGATGTTGCCTCTTCACCCCCCACCCTCCGCCCCTCTCTGCCTGCCATCCCTTCTGTGACACACACGTGTGTATGTGGACACACTAGCTGCCTTGGTTTGTTTTGGTGTTTTGTGTTGTTTAACATCCCTCCCCTGAGGTGTGGTGTACTAGTGTGCAGAATGGGCAGCGTATTTATTTCCCCAATGCTTGTAGCACACTTTGCATCCACCTATTCTCATTCTGCATGTGCACACAAAACGCATTCAGACAATCACGCTAGAACCCTGACTGCTACTCTTAATGCCACTTCCTGTTTAGCATCTCCACCAGATATGGAGTGAGTCGTCACTCATCCTCGACCTTTGCTGCAAGAATTAAAATAACACATATGTAGGTGGAAATCAGCAATGGTAATACTTCATCTTGATAAATTTTAATTATGTAATCTTGTTGTGGCCTCAAGTGTAATTGCTTTGCAGTAGCTGATGCTAATTGATTTGCATTTGCACAATATTTTCTGTGCAAACTGTCTAAGAAGGAAGCATATCCATGCTCATCCTGAAGCATATGTTTAAAGAAAAGTTGTGTTAGGTATAATTCTTCAGCGATAGTGTATCTAATTTCTTTGTCTGTTTTGTAGTCTCTTAGCCTTAGTTAATTTGCTTTAACAGGCTCAGCAGGTGGACATTTTTGCATTATGTTTGCTATCCCATATGTTTTGGTTGTTGTTTGACTGCGGCTTATTTGTATCTTACAATTTGTACAAATTGCTTCTTTGGGTGTTCTCTAAGAACAGTGAAAACAAAGAAATGTTTACCAGACTGTGTTATGCTGCATTTAATGTCCAAAGACATCTTTTAGTACAGTGTAAGTTGCATTTTTATTTATTCTTATTCTTATTTTTCTTTTTTTACCAGAGGCCTGACAGACTGGCTGGTTAGAGCTTGTCACCTGCTGGATAACTGACCTATTGCAAGCCTCGTCCTCCTTAGTGTTGCTAGGTCCGACAAGCCAACCGGACTTGTATGGTGATCTCACTGCGCTCCCAGGAGAAATATTGGCTGATTTTTAATTTTTTATACGTAACAAGGAGAAACAAGGAGGAACAAGGCAAATATTTCATATAGGAGTAGACAGAAGGGCTTGCAGTACGCATTTGAAGGATATATTCAAGATGCCTTACTCACTCAGCAACAAAATAATGATAAAATATGGATGAAAATAGAGGCTAAAGCGTACAGATCACAGAACTAGAGTGAACCACCGCATCACCTGGTGATTGAGACAGAGGACCACAAAATAAAGGAGCAACACTGTTCCTGTAAAGCTGGGTAGTTGTCTATGCACTATTACAATTATTAAAAGACAAAAGCATTAGCCCTATATAACATAATATGGAGCAGGTTAGCTAGTTTTAGTTTTTTGTTTTGTTTTGTTTTTTTTTATTTTGGGTTCACTAGCTGGTATCTGTTGTGCAATATAATACAACGGTTATTAAACATATTAACTCACCTTGGAGCAGACAAAGCTGTACTTGTTGATTTTTGAAGTGTTTAACTGGGTTTGAGGCCGTCCACGTAGTTTAATCCACAGTCTACACTTTGATTTCGGTTTTGGGAAGGGAAAAAAAAACAACAAAACGCCTCCTACCAACCTCTCAGGATAACGCCTGTCACTGGCACAAGCGCCCCGGGCACAACGTTTAACCATAGTTTAAAAAAAAAAACAATCTCCAAAGCAGATCAAAATGAAGAAAGTATGCCATGTTTCTATTGAAGTCAACTGGGTTTTTTCATGAAGTTGTCGGACTTCTGGTGGGAGCCCTGTTCTGTGTTGCGCTGTGATTGGCCAGTCTACATTTTGGGGGTGAGGCTTGTGATAGGTCAATTGGTATATCCTTAGTGCTTGCTTACCCCTTATATTTCACGTCCCATTGAAACAAGTTGTAATAGTGGGATGCAGTTTGTGAAAAGAAGAAAATGTAAACTGATACAATAAGTACGAAAGGAGAAGAAGTCACATGGGATTGTTCAACCACTCATGCATCTTTCCACCTCGTATCAGAGTACTGATCCTTGCAGAGAGGATTTTAAGAAGAGATACCTACACCTTCTTCTCAGAGGCCACATTCTTCAGGGATATTGAAGCCTTCCCAAGTCAATGAAACACATTAACACCTTTCACACAGCCTCTTCAAAGGGGGACTGTTGAACTTTCATTGATTCTCGTTTTTTTTGGATAGTAACAGCACTGAATTGTGTGGTTGTGTAAGAATGGGAAAACATGTCACCATGAGACACCGTTGTCACACTATTGATTCTCCAAAAGCTGCATGTTTTTGAGGGCATGCACTGGGATGGCAGTTTGTGACCTATATTCAGTCAGTGAATAAGCAAAGGTGGGCAATGACAGCATAGCATGGCACTCTTCTTCGGGTATTGAAGCTAAATTTCTGTGTGGGTTAAGAGCATATTCTCTCTTGTTGTCCACAATCTGCCCTAAGGTCTTTTCTTAAGTTATTTCTAAAATACTATATCTTTAAGTTACACTGAGGGTAATCATGACAAAGTCCTGAGAATGAGCCAGAGCAGAAATCCTTCAGAGGAAGTTACTTGTTCACAAACGTACTTGCTCGAACAGCCATGAAAAGGGATTTCTATTGCTGTCCCGTTGTGCAGTTAAATTCTCCAATTATTAGAATTTTTTTTTCAAGCTCACTAAGCATTTTCATCTCTGTTTTAGTGTAGTATTAAGACCATATGAAATGAGTCGGTGTCCAAATACTTGCACAGATTGCATCAGTATACCATCAGTCAACTTTATGTTGTCTTGCAGCCAGAGCCTGAAGCTGCATGACAACTGTGAAATGTCTATTATAAAAGCAGACTTGAGTAGTGATACACAAGCCTCCCCACCATGCTGGTGTGTCAGCGAGGGATGGAGCAGCCAATGAACAGAAGACAATGAGGATCTGAATATTTGAAGCTGAAATTGGGCCGGTTTCCCACTTCCTGCATGTTATGTCTCCACTTTGAGTGTTTATTGCAGGCATGAGAATCTGAATGACTGATCTAAAAGGAAATTACTGGAGAGAGAGAGAGATTATCCATGCCTTTGACTGATAATCAGCTCATTATTGTGTTGATCATTTACAGTTCTCCCTCTCAGCCGCTCTCTATTCTTTTAGCTGTGTCACTGAAGCAGAGCACAGAGACTTTTAATGGCTTGGCAAAGAGCCTGCCATGTTGTGGCAGAATTGAAACAGTCATGCTTGCACCGGCTATTCTCCACTTTTACACAGTACAGGTCTCCACCCCACTTATCAACTGTCTTAGGGAAGAAAAAAAAAAATACAAACAACAACAACAACAAAATATGCAACACTGATGCGAGTGTTGCCCAAAACCCCAACATGACTAACTGGGCATGAAATTGAACTGATTGGAGTTATTGACCAGAAGGCTCGAGCCCCCGAGAGCACAGAGAGGAAGGAGGGGGTGCCTTGTGTGTTACCTGATTGAGTGAAAAATCCTCAGCCGGTTGCTTTGATGCCAGGCACTTTACAGAAAAGAGTGATTTAATGGAAGCTGCCAGACCTCATCAATGTCAGCGCTCTTGGTGAGGGCCCTCTGCTCCACCAGTGTTTTATATAAAAGCGCTTGCACTGACAAGCCATGATGGACAGATGTTTGCTGGTTGTTTTAACTGCTCAGTGAAAGGAAACACTGATTTTTGCCTCTCCGTCTGACTGTAAAGGGGAGGCTGTGAACCGGAGGATGCCAGCCCTGCACACAGCAGCCCCCAACCTCTTCTATTTAAATCTTCTAAAAATAACCCCATTGAATTTTAGCTGAGTTTGATAAGCGTATAATTAATGTGACCATCATTAGGAACAGCCATGTTCTTAAGAGGAAGCAGCTGCTGAGGTGAAGCTGGAAGAATTGAGACTTTAAGGATGATCTTAGTTGTGTGAGAGTATGGAGGCAAGTGAATGCCAACTCTCTTCTCTGTGATGTGCAGAAGGCACCACTTTGTTTTTTAGCTGCAGGATAACATACAGCGTCATCTATCATCTCCTTGGAAAGGCCCACTGTGCAGCGTCTTCAGTAGATCTGAATTGCATTGGAATTGCATCATTAATAGAGCAGAGATGATTCCAAGCAACTCTGAGAGAATACATTGACCCTGAGGGAGGCTAGAAACAAGACAATGTTTTTACAAGAGGAATATTTAACTAGAGGTCCCATTACCACTTCATCAATATACAGCAGCAAGTACGGGAGAAGAAGGGAGGAAGGGAGAGGAGCAAAACAGAGAGGAGGGAATGTAATGGCTTATAGTACTAATGGTAGTCTGAGCACTCAAGTCCCAAACATTCAGCTGCCTCATTTCATCTGGCTGTGTAATTGCCCTCCTGGAAGCTGCCACGCGAAGCGGCTGCCTCCAAAGTGAAGAGTGGCAGCTGTTGGATGCTGAGTTAGTAGGCCTGGGTCAGGTCCCCAAGTGGGGTTCATTGCAACCATGAGATGTCATAATTAATAGCTATCTGAGGGCCCAGGGGCCAGTTTTGGGTGGGCGCATTGGGGATTAGGAGTTTTTGTGTAAATTGAAGCCAAACAAAAGCAGTGCCAGACTTATTCTCCACTTCACAAAATGTAAACTTCTCATCACTTTGTGTGTGACTTGTAACTCTGCACAGCATCATCGCCTTTGCTTTTCAGGGATTATTTTTCTCTTGTTTATGTTAGGTTTCCCATCTGTATCTAAAAGCACTTGCTATGGTGTGCCGTGGGAACTTATTAATCTTTGGGGACCAACGTTCTCCCTTGTTAACTAAATATACATGAGCTTTTGAGCGAGATACAACCTCAAAGTACCTTCACAAAATTTGTTACTTCAGCTTCCCTCTTTATTTCCCATCTTCGTCTCTTTCCATCTAACATGCCGCCTGGGGGCATATCTCACCGTGTCTCATCTGCTGCTTAATTTCACTGGAGCGGCCCTAAGTAATGAAGCGCCTTGATGTACATTTGCCAATTTCTGCCTCTGCCACTGTGATATAATTGGGATGTGACTAAGCATGAATACCCAGCACAGGGTTGGTTGACCTCACGGTGACCCTGCGAATAGCGCTTTTGTCATAATGGAGGTATTATCTCACATAATCTGGGAATGGAGAGGGATTGTCTGCAGGGTGCCAAGGATGGAAAGGAATTGATGTAACTCCCTGCTCCTGTGTGCCACAGGGGAGAGAACAAAGTGTAAGATACATTTTTTTACATGCTCCTAATGAAGACATTTTCTTTATATCTATTGCTGCTTTCTGTTTATTGGACTAGAAAAGCAGCTTCTGGCAAAAGCAGGGGTGTTTTTTTTTTTTGTTTTTTTTATGAAGGCAGTGAGTTTTAATGCTAGAGAGGATTTTTCTGTATGTGTGGATATCTGTGTGTGTGTGTGTGTGTGTGTCAGCCATTTTCCTGCGTGGGTGTATTGTGTTAATGTGTATGTGTGTCTGTTAATGACTCTGAAAAATGACAAGCTGGGCTGGCAGGAAGAGAGAGAGTACAGGTAGTTGTCAGATGGAGATGGAAGGTGGTGGAAATAAGGGAGTTCAGATGGAAGTGTTGCTAGGGGAGTTGAGAGGGAGTGGGGGCAGCTTTGCGGGTGGTGCATGGTGTGATTCACCATGCTGTCATCAGAGAGCGACTGAGGCCCCTGAGTGGCCCTCTCTATTCCCACCTGAGAGGCCTGCAATTGGAGGGGCCGCGCTGTCATTATTTACAGCCCGCAGCTCCTAACCTTGGATTCGGAGCTCATCACTGCGAAGGGAAAATCAGATTGGACTTGACGTGTACCCAAGCCAGTGACCTTGATAAGTGTGAGATGCCTGCAGCAAGAGGTTAGGGAAAGGATTTGTGCATATATGTGTGTACGTGTTTGTGTGTTTGTGTATTTTGAACCAGGTGGAGACTTGGAGTCATGGTTAAATGACTGAATCATGACTCAAGATGGCACGTGGTAAGGTTGCTCATGTACCACGATACAGCAGGCATGTTCGACATTACCTCTGGTCATTTCACAAACACAGTGATAGTAATATAATTACAAAAGAGAATTTACAGTGATTGTTTTTACTAATATAAGTGTCCCAATTAAAAATAAAACACGTTAAACATTAAGATTTTGGGGGGAAAAAAGTGCCCTTTGTGAATATAATAAATGCAACGTGTGCCAAAAAAGTTGGCAAATGTTGGCACACCTCATGGCATCTCATAGCTAATTAGGTAACCTGGCACCAGATTAGTGATATGCCTGGGTTTAAAAAGAGCATCCCGTAGAGTTTTTAAAGTGTTAAAGATGACTGTGCCTCAAAGGCTGTGTGAAATAGTTCAACAACTTATGTGCAAGGTGACTCAGTGTTACACTGCGCAGAGCTCTACGGTACATACCTTATTTTGGTGGAGACTTTCAGTTATCCAGGTCATGGCAACTCTCAAAGGTTTTAAAAAGACAACTTTCTTTTCCTTTCTTTATTTTCTTTTTTCACATTTTTCTGGACTTCAAGAACAAAAATTATCAAGTTAACCTTTGAGAGGTACATATTTTTATTTTTCTAAATTAAAAACCAACATTGAGCTAAAGCTTCTCACACATACACATGAATGTGCACAGGCATGCACACACGCCACTGTCCTCAAACTATTGGATGCTTTAGATGACGCCAACTTAAACGAGGCCTTCCTCTCAAAAACACCTGTCAGTCTCACATGGGACGGTGTGTCAGTGATGCTCGGACACAGGACTGGGGTGGTGGTTTGACTCCAAACCCGCTTCCCAAACATCATGGTGGGGCACTGCTCATCGCACATCGACTTGAACTTGCAGTGTGCAGTATGTGATGAAAAAAATGGGGGCAATTAATCATTTCAAAATCCTCGTGGATAAACTTTATGCATTATACAGCACTTCAAACAAAAACCGAGTGGAGCTCAAAGAATGTGCTGACGGTTTGGACATTCAGTTGTGTAGAATTGGTCGGGTGTTGGACAACAGATGGGTGGCATCTAGTCTCAGAACAGTCGAGGCTGTGTGGAGAAATTATCCTGCCCTCCACAGACATTTTACACAAGCAGCGCAGGATTCTGCACGTGACAGCACAACTCGGGAAAGCTACAATGGCCTGGCAAAGCGGCTGTCATCGCATGCTTTTGTAAACAATTTAGGACTCATGCATGATGCGCTACAAGAACTGTCAGAGCTGTCTCTGGATCTCCAAAAGCGAGAATGCAATATCATAATGGCGCATAAAGCCATTTGCCGACAGATCAGAGTGTTTGAGGTCATGTCTGAGCGGCCCAGTCGACACACCCTACTGAGCCAGCGTGGTGTAAAGGAAAATTCTTTCCAGGATGTACCCCTGCACGCAGGGCGGTCCACCGACAAAAACCTGGATCAGAGGGCGTTTTTTGGGAGCCTGGCAAGAAATCTGGAGAAACGCATGTTATCACAAGGAAAAGACCAAA
>JBAMYA010000011.1:5568248-5580581 GCA_037176975.1 Arrhamphus sclerolepis
CTGTTTGCTTTGTTTGTCTGTTCACTCACTTCATGGTAGCACTGAATTAGCATTTTTAAAAGCAACATACTTAAAGCAACGTTCGGCTGACTCACCTGAGAATGCGATGTGAGAGAGAAAAAAAGGCACAAGTGAATATGAACTTTTCTGTTCTGAGGCACTTAAGGTATTGCAGAATAGACAACGAGAATTAGAAATAAAGGCGCTTCTTACACTTATACAGAAAATAGAGCAAAAACTAGAGTATGTGTGAGGTACAAGGTTATTATTGACAGACTGTGAAGTAACAATCAATACTTATGCTCAGGACCCCCTCTAAAAACCTTTGTCAGTTGATACAGTTCATTGCTGCATCTACAAATACTACACCATGCAAAAACTTATTATGCAAAAATGATTATTTTTTTTTTTTTAAAGCACTTTAAAGACAAGATCCAGAAATCCTGTTGCCCTCATGGGCCCAAGCCCATTTAAGATGGATTTAGGGAAATTTAACAAATTAAAAAATAAGATTGCTTTTGGATGTTGTGGAGGCTGTGTCCTCCGGGATGAAAAGAAGAGGGGCCATCCGGGTTGTTATCTACGCATGTACAATATAATGCAAGCATCTGTGATAGTATGAGGTTGCATTAGTGAAAATGGGTATCTTGCACATCTGTGAAGGCGCCATTATGACTGAGTGATATATACAGGGTTCTGGAGCCACATATGCAGCCATCAAGATAACATCTTATTCA
This sequence comes from Arrhamphus sclerolepis, assembly GCA_037176975.1. Classification (NCBI taxonomy): domain Eukaryota; kingdom Metazoa; phylum Chordata; class Actinopteri; order Beloniformes; family Hemiramphidae; genus Arrhamphus; species Arrhamphus sclerolepis. The sequence goes on from JBAMYA010000011.1 coordinate 5,568,986, forward strand.
TTGCAGGCCTTTAAGGGAAAAAAAAAGACAATACCAACATGCCAAACCACATTCTCCTTGTGTTACAACAGCCTGGCTCTGAAGTAACACAGTCTGGGCGTTTGACTGGCTTGCCTGCAGTCAAGATCTGCCACCCAGTGAAAATTGTTGGTGCATTATGACAGAAAAACGTAGGACATTTTCAGAAGTTGATAGACTATCAAGCAAAAATGAGGAATATTTCATTTTCAAAAATATAAAAATGTTTTTCTTTGTGTGCATTAGAAAAAGAAGTATTGCAACACAGTAGTAATCATGCCTTTGTCCTAATTTGTTTCAAATATGTTGTCTACATCGAACTCAAAATGAGCATACATTTTTTTCCAGGAAATAATAATCTGTCTTTGCAGCCTATATCAAGTAAAAGTCACAAAACCTGCATGATGTTAAGTAGAAGCCTTGCTCTTAGTAATTAATGTGTTTGTGGGTATCTTTCATTTTTTAAGGTTTTACCCTTTGAGCTAGTTTCCATCGATGGTGTGAGTGCAAAAATAAAAGGAAGACAGCATCTCATGATGGGTGTTGAAAATGCAGTTTTCTTCCAGCACTGAGATGTTATTTGGTCGTGTGAAATGATTAATTTCACACATATACAGGTCATCCCAAAAAGCAGTAGCATCTCATTCACAAGGGGGCCCCGTCAGCAACAAAACAGGAGGCTGCAATAAAATGAGCAAACAGCAGCACGTACTGTACGTCAATAAATCTTTGGAGGTTAAACCTGACCACTGTAGAATTTGAGCAGCCCCCTCCCCCCTCATCAGGTAAAAGTCACTGAGTACATCAAGTCTGTCGAGACTGTAAAATGGCCAACGAGCAATTCAGGGAGTGTCCTGTGGTAGCGGGTACAAACTCACACTGAGTCTGTGTTTGCATAAGAAGGATGAAGCCTTGAATTATGGGGTTTGTGTAAATAAGGAGATGAGACTGTTTTTAGCACACAGGGAGGAAGGAGGAGTGCTTGGATGAGAATAGTCCCTCTGTGTGTTGTGGAATTGGTCTTGGGTTGTTTACGACAGCTCGCAGCCCTCATATATCACAAGCAGTATGTTTGCTGTGAAGATGCAGTTTGTGTGCCATCTGCCTTAGCTGAACTTGACCCTTCAAACAGACTTATATTTGTAAACTGAGCTCTCTGTAACTGCTTTTATTTCCTCTTTCCTAGTGGATGATCCAGAAACCACACAAGGTGGCTACTTTCTTCGGCTGCATCGGTGCAGACCACTTCGGTGAGATCCTGAAGAAAAAGGCAGAAGAAGCCCATGTTGATGCCCATTACTATGAGCAAAATGAGGAGCCAACTGGTACCTGTGCAGCCTGCATCACCGGAGACAATAGGTTGGGAAACTTTCAGTCATCCTTGACCAGGAAACAACCATTTACCTGGGATTTGAAAGAGTCATTTTGCTTCAGTTTAACTTCCTCAGGCTATTGACTTCTCTGAACTTGAAGTCATAACAGATAATCATAGCTCAGCTCACACATCAAAAGGGAAGAAAAACTGCTTGTTTTTGTTTTTTTTTGTTTTTTTTAGTACCCACTCAGTCTCGGCTGCCCCAGTGGGTTGTCATCCGTCTACAGGCTGACAGTAGCAGTGTGTTAGGAATACCTGGGCTATCCCAGTTCTCACCTGTCAGCCTTCCTCGGTTGTAAAAGGGGCTTTAGCTTCTCTGGCGACTCTCACACTAGCATCATTATCATCACGTCTGTGACAGCAGAGGTCAAACCCTTCGCTGATATGCGCGCACTCACAAATATCAGTAACAGTAAGGGCTGTGGTTCATGATAGGCCAGGTGTCGATCAATAACCTTCTCTAAACGCTCCCATCCTCAGCAGCTCTTTATCCGCTGCTCATGCAGTTGTCAGTCAGTCAACAGCTGGACCCTGACTGCCCCAGGAGCCAGTCCTGGTGAATGGTCTTAGTGGGCTTGTTTGATGTGGGCTCTGACACCTGAAAAGGTCAGGTGCTGTGTACAGGGAGACAAGCTCTGTAATATTTCTTACAGGTGTTTAACAGACAGCTCAAGAGGCCAAAGGAAAGGTCGCCAACAGGGCCAATGGTGGCTTTGAAGGATTGGGAACCAACATGTCACAGGATCCAGGCTTTGATTAGAGCAAGACTTCAAAGGAAGAAAAAAAAAATCTGCCTTTCATTTCTCAAATCTGAGAATTTGACGTCCAGCCTGTGAAGACAATGCCTGTTAAATTATCACATTGTAATCAATAAGAAAATAGGTTTATTCAAGTTCTAACTTGTGTAATCAAAGGCTCAATCACTCAGTCCCTTTGTCAGGTTCTCAGAATTTGTGTGATTGCAGTCCAGTTCTGTCTTCTTTTGAATTAAAAACGTTTAATAATTTCTGGCGTCTTGTGGCAAAATGTGCTATTTAGAATTTTTGATTGTAACATTCTTTTCCCTGAATTGAAACCTTAGTCCAACCTATCATTTAGCATTGCCGCCAGGCATCAAGAGCCAAATGACTTTTCAGTACTAATTATAAATACTTGTAATTAGGTATTGGCTTATCTTTGGTGGACGGCAAAACTAAGTCAGCTTTATTGCAGTCACAAGAAGCTTCATTATTTTTACTTTCCAATTTATCTTTACTTGAGTGCACCTTACACTTCCATTCTTCTGCATTTGAGAGGGAAATGTATATATTTAAAATGTATCTTGGAAATATGCTATGCTTTATATTTACTGTAGTCATTGTACTCATCTGACAGTTAAACGACTACTGTATAAATTCCAATTTTAGCATATAAACAATTAAAGGCCTGCTTGTAGTGTTGTAGTGAATTCATCCATTTCTTGTTTTCAGTCATTTTTAGAGATACTTAGTTGGACAATATGAATTTTGAAGGCATTTCAATATTTTCACAAGCCCAGCTGTTAATCATCAAACATTAATCATCAAATTTATTGTCCATGAACATAATCGTGAACTGCAATTTCATGCAAATAGCTCAAAAGGTGCCTCAGTTCAACCAAGTGCAAAAGTAGAATCCTGAATTTACAACAAAAATGTAAAGAGTGAGTTAAATAATCGAGTAACAAAAGTGATTAAAGTACCATCTAAATGCAGGAATTTTATGCATCATGTTATATTTAACATTTGATATTTGGAAATCAAAAATGAACAAATATTGTACGATGGCAGGTTCTTGGGGGAGACTGATGAGTACTTCTCACTGGAGTAGCTATCAGTGGCACTTTAGTTTAACCTCTTAACTGGATCATATTATCAGATCTGTTTGTGCTTTGATTGAGCTCTGCCGTGCCGTGTCGTACCCCCTCGGTAATGACACTCGTTTTGCCTGTCATGTTTGTTCCAACCTTTGAGTCCATTACCTCAGCTCAACTCAAACGCTGCCCTAATCCTGCTGTCACATTGAAGCCTTTGTCATTGCGAAACAACTTAGCATATTGCTACTCTTCTCTTTGACACTAAACTGTGTTGAGCAGAACAGACCCTCTCCTAAACCTGCAATCTCCAGTCATTCGGTCATCCAACAGTCTTTCTCCGAGCATCTCTGATGGTCACACTCATTTTGATGGCTGCTCATAAAGAGAGAAGATGAGGATAGGCAAATAAACTATGTTAAGATAATGCCACCTGCTTTATTTCCCATCTCCCACCACTCACTATTCAAATAAAGTGCTTATTTAGTGCAACATTTCTTTGTCGTCCCCATTGCATTGAGACATTTCTACGTATGATAATGGGAATGATTTGGAAGTAGCTTACTGCTGATCTTGACTCTCTTACCCCCTTTTTAAATTCTTTTTGGTGCTTTGAGATAACCCATTTTTGAAGAGAGAAAGAAAAAAAAAAAGACATCCAGATGACTTTATTTCACCTTAGTTCACTCACTGTAAAAAACTTTTACCATCCTTTTATATCATGAAAGAACAAAGGAAAGTCCAGGGCCTCTGTGTTTTTTAAGGATGTTTTTGAGACAAAATTAAGATGGATGACAAGCGAGGCAGAAGATTTATGGGGTCTGTCTCGGCAGGTCCCTTGTTGCTAACCTGGCAGCGGCAAACTGCTACAAAAAGGAAAAACACCTGGACTTGGACAGCAACTGGGAGCTGGTGGAGAAAGCCAAGGTCTATTATATTGCGGTAAGTGAGACCCTCTACATTCGAAATGACTGTTCCCCAACTTTTATTGCCAGAGGAGGACAAAATGTTAAGAGGCTTTATTCAGGAAATGCCTCAGCACGCCTTCTGCATTGTCAATATATCCATTCATCCTTTGTTGAGTGAAATGAGCTATGTTACCTATTGAGACAATACAGCTCCATTTTCCCTATTTTCCTCCCGTCTTTGTGCATGAAGCTGCAGCACAGTGTGAAATTGCTCTACATGTAATGCATTCATTCATTTCTTTTAACATGGAGACAAGCCAACAGGTGCTGCCAGAGTGTGAAAATTGATTATGCAAGTTCATTCGGCTTTACCCACTCCTACGCAATATTATGCTTACAGACAAAACATACACACACGCGCACACACAGATTGAGCAGGACAAATGTGCCCTTCGACATTCTCAGACACTTGAGCTGCACCACTGAAGTAATGTCTTCACTGGCAGCGTCTGGGAGTAAGATGGCCTGCCATGCTCATGTTTCACTGTTTGGGATTTCGTTTTACTCCAGCAGACCTACATTTTCTCTCATCTCAAGTCAAGACGATAGCCCTGAAATCGCACAACATTCCATGTCTTTTAAGCAGTTCATTATTGGCATAAATCAGCCTGACAGCCTAGCCATCAACACACTCCCTGCCATTTTGTCCCAGTTGAATTCCAACGCACCCCCTGTTGCTCACAAGCCCTCTAAACATGAGTTGAACACAAGTGTACTGTAGTGCAGTAATGATCGAGGTTTCATAATTAGCCGCCCAGTCACAGAAACAAACACTAACAAAAAAAAAAAAACGAAAAAGAGAAGAAAGAAATGCTGTTGTGCTCGTGCCAGAAAGCAGATCAGTCAGTCCATCCTCTTGAGTTTGTGTGGTCTCATTTTTAGCCTCTGCTTCACATTAGCAAACATGGCACATCCTCTGCAAATTGGCAGTTGGGTTTTGCCCACATCCGACCATCTTGTGCACAGGGAAAAGCTTCCGTGGGATTTGAGGGGGGATAGATGGGCCACAAATGGGTGTTTGTCAGTGCTTGGAATCTAAAACGTGGTGTTCAGCGTCCCTCCTGGGCCCCATTGTCAAAACAGGGGGATCATTTGCTTTATTAGAGTCCCATTCGCAAGTCTAAAGTACTTTTTCAGATACACTGCCGCAGCTATTCCCACTTAATACTGTGTGGCGTGTCTAGACTGGCATACACCAAGGCCTCCTCTCTCCATTAACCTTGTCGAGAGCACTTAGATGTATTTAACTAATTTACAGCCAGATTGTACATTTCTCTCTCACACAGCACTAAGCTTTCTTGCATAATAATGTGCTTTGTTGATTTTCATTAAACTACTGCTGGGTGGCTTATGTGGCCATGTACACTCTGATCTGTAAATTTAATTACCAGAAAGTGCACATGCGTATGTTAACATGTTATTTGCTCGCACATGTGTCTGTGTTTGTCAGAGCATGTGAGTTAAGGAGGTGATTGATGATTCCTGGCAGAGCCTCTCAAGGTGCCTGCTACGACGTAGTGTGATTGGATGAAAACAGAATTATTAGAGAGCTCTTGCAGCCATTCTGGCTCATCCAGCAGCAGCGGCAGCAGCAGGGCTGGTGGCAGACGCAGAGCAGGGAGGCAGGACTGCCATTTCTCACAAAGAGAGAGAGAATTTTGAACTCCTGCCAAATGTTTGGTGGCAGGCTGTTGCTAGGAAATCTGGGTCCTTAGGCAAATCATCGCACAAAGACCCATAACAAAGACGAGAGGGGGAAGAAGGAATGGCTAAACCCATTTCAGGCACATCTCTCTCTCTTTTTTTTTCGTTGAATGCCATCGCTGCTACAGTCATGTGTACAGTTATTTCTTACCCTGACAATTGTAAACATCAGAAATGGAGGATGATATATTGTGAGAAGGGAAGATGAGTGACTCTAATTGGTTGAGGTGATGTGTGCATGCTGGCCCAGTTAGCCCCCCCCCCCCTTTTTTTTTTTTTTTCTTTTGTTCCCACTTTCTTTCCTTGGCCTTCTATGGACACCCCTCCCTTCACCTCCTCTTCGTTCTCCTTCTTCTCTCCCTGTGCTGTCTCTTCTTCGTCTCCCTCTTTCTCCCCTCATCTAGACTCTCAGACACACATGCATTTGCTGTTAAACACACAGCATGCACACATACACACACATTCTGCAGCATACCACTGACTTGTTTTTCTTACCACTGAGCGCTTTGACCTGTAATTTGATCTTCACTGCTTGATGTGTCCTCCATGATGCCACTCCAAATTAACCTATATCTAAACTTGGGCCTTGCTAGTCAAATAGCTTTTACTAACTTGCACCATTTATATTCAAGAAAAAAAACAAACAAATAAACAGGCACTTGGTCCATTTTATGGCCAAGTGCAGTGTAACTAACAGAAATGGAGAATAGGGTAGAGAAACAAGACAATTGACTGTGAAATGTCCTGTTAATGACTGGGCACAGATGGTCAGAAATAACCCAAGGATAGACGGAGGAGACACTTGCCTCTGCCAACTCGCCTGGTACACAAAATTCACCCAATGAGACACAAGCTGCAGAGCCATTGGGTCACAAAATCTGATCACAGCCATTTGTTGGCTAAGCGCACAAATCACTGTTTGCCTTCAAGAGGGTAGCCACTTCCTAGGAAAACTAGCTAGCCTACCTTTTTTTTTTCTTGTCAGCAGCAACTTGAACCATAATGCCTCACTGTGTTTACACTGGCAAACTGTATATAGCATTAATTGGCAGTCTTATTCTTGCCCTCACTGCAGGGGAAAGCTGAGTTCAGCCACTGTAGCATAATATGCAAGAAGAAAAAGGAAGGAAAAAAGCAGGAAAAAAAAAAAGTGCAGTACTGGCACCACAAGCAGAATGTCAGCCTGCTTACACCCCAGAGTGACACACACACGCACACACACACAGACACACACACTATTACTCCACCCCACTTCAGTTTGTAGCCAAAAAACCAAAGGGAAAGGTTTTGCGCACATACACTCTCACACATCTGACACCTCATCAGCCAGCCGAAGGGCTGATTAGCACAGAGGTGAACTGCGGCTGTGTCTCTCTCCAACTCAGAGGACACTGTCCTCATCCTGACCTTGAGACTCTTAACGTTAACCTTCCACTGTCCCTCTTCTCTCCGTCTCATCACTGTTCCTCATCACCAGTATTCATCCTCTCCTCAGTTTCCATCTCTCCTTCCTCCCTCTCCTTTACTGTCTTTTTTCCCTTCTTTCCTCTCCTCTCTGTACTGCACCACTTTTTCACTGCCCCTGTCCTTCCTTATAGCCAGGGAGGGATCACAAGGGGAAATGCAGGCATGGGAGAGAAAAAGGGAGGGAGGATAGAGAAGTGGAGGGGGGAAAAAAAACTGGCAGGCTCCCCCTTTGTCTGCAGGCGATCAGTTACAGTCTTGGTTGCCGATGAAATTTAATCCCCACTACATTTACATGCCAAGTTTGACTTCTGGCAAGCCTTATTAAATAGATTTGTAAATCATTTCATCTTGATTAGAATCTGTTCTCAAGGGATCACCTTTTTTTTCCCTCCCATTGCTTGTGTTTTTGTTGTGTGTACAATCTGTGCCCACTGGTGTTCGGATTTGAAAGTCAAGTCTTTTCTCAGTGTAACTGAGTATAAGCAGTAGATTTTAGGGGACTAAGAGTGATGTCTGCCAAGTCCCGTCTGTCAGCGGCCAAGCCACTGTGTCAGCATGTCTCTCATCTCTGGAGGTCATGTCAGTGGCCGGGCGATGGCTCTGATGTGCCATTTCTTTATTAGGCTGACACCACAGTGTCTTCACCATAGAACAAATAGAACAATGTCATTTCAAATTGTGCCTAATCAGATGGCATTTTGTAATTGCCAGCAAACATCTTTTGAATATGAATTCATTATTGTTCCATTACAAGTCAACTGCATCATATTCATTGGCTTGTTCATATTTTTCTCCCACTGGCTTGGGCCAATTATGGGATTTCAATCTTGAGGCAATCAAGTGATAAGGGTGAGGCGTTTAGTGTTTGCTGTCACTATATAATTCTCTCAAATGTTAAACATGCATCTGGGAGGGCTGTATTTGTCAGAAGGCTGTGCATTGATGTGCACCTGCCTAATTGAGTGGTAATGAGCTGTCAGGAGTGCAGGCTTGGTGATTGGCTCTTGGCAGGGCGTCCTATGCTTGTGGGATGTATGGGCCGGACCAGCCCTGCTGGAGTATCAGTCACCTCCACACCCTGCAGGCCAGAGTGGGTGGAGTGTGGTAAATTAGGGTGGAAAGGCCACCATGGCTAAAGAGACACGCTGTGGCTTTCATTCAACTGTGGGATTTATTTATGTTGTTTACAATTTTAAATGCTCTGCTTTTGTTAAAGAAAAGGAAACTGCTTCACTGGGTATTCAACTAAAAGTTTTATTTTCTCATTTTAAGCACAAATAGAAATACAGTTAAAAATTCTCAATAGAAAGGCAAAGCCTACATTTGCGATCATCAGTATAATTAGCAGAAAGCTCTTTGTCTCCTCTGTGATTTTAGGACTACTTCATTTCTGAGGTGACTTCCAGGTCTATGAGGTTTAAAGGCTTTTTTGGAGGTTGCTGAGGACCAGAGTGATGGACACCAGATAGTTAGCTGTTAGGCTGGTTGAACTGCAAACAAAACTTTGCCACTCATTATTAAGAATAGATGGGAACAATGGTTGCTTTAATTAAAACTAAGAAGTAAAAGTTCTCGTTCATATTTCTGCACAGTGTGTATTACTATTATTGCCTATTTATTATTTGCAATCTGGTATGGCTATAAACAATTTTGTGCTTAAATATATTTAATATCCTGAAAATTATTGAAACAGCTGTTTTGGATTTTGGAGTTAGAAAAATATAACTATGGAATACTGTCAGGAAAATATATTTAAGCATGAAATGTCAAAATACTCAATATGCTTGTTGAATTTTATTGTTTTTCCAAGCTGCGTAATATTTTAGAGGAACACATTCAGTTGATCGCTATATATTTGATCAACATTGGACTCAATATACACACTATATGCTTTAAAAGATATGAAATTTGAGTAGTTTAGAAAAGGAATGTTTGAAAGATGCCACTGTTGTGCTCATTTTATTAGAAAGACATTCTCATCATACTGGATTCTAATTGGGAAAAGATATTTTGAAATGTATTTATCTCTATTTTTAATCAGAGTTATGTGTTGAAGTATTCAAAGTTGGCAGGGCTTAGCTGGATTTATTTTGGGAGGCTCTATTTACAATTAATAGTTGGAACATTTGTGGATTCTGGCAGGCTTCCAGACCAGTATTGCTTTACCAGCACGCTGTGACTTTCTCCTTTTACACCCACATCACCTTGTAAAAACAGTTTTTCTTATGCAGCAGGGAAAACATCATGTCCTTTCACCCCACATTACTGTGGGCATCTGCTCCACCAGCAACAATTCTGGATGAAGTAGTTCAGACTTAATGATATTTCTGCCTGCCATCACCTTGTCCCCTCGCTCCCTCTGCTTCAAAGCCCCTGGCATATGTGTGCCTTTTTATTCATTAGACCAAGTTGTAAAACACTGAATAATGTTTCGGTGCTACACTGGGATATTGTGGCTATTAGTCTGAGTTCCACAGCTTAATTGAATAGCCTGAGTAATTATTTGTCAAGTAATGCTGAGCAGAAAATAAATAGCCACTTTGCGGCTGTGAATTGTGCCTGATAGCCATGTGTTGATACTCTCACCAGGGACAGTAAAAACCTGCTCTACTGGCTAAGTATCTGATTAAGATTCTCATGATGGAACTGCACACGCTTTAGGATTGCGTGTCTCCTGGGCAAAGATGGTGAGTAGAGTTAAGTGTCAGGCAGTGTTACATTATCACACTGGAACATAAAGCCTTGACTCAATAAATATTGCTGGAATATTCTCACCACAAACCATCCGCAGCACTCAGGTCAGCTTGCCAGATTATTAAAACGCTCTATGAAGAATTATCACACAAGTGTGTCTCTTTTGGTGAATGCTGTACTTTTTTTTTTTTTTTGTTTAAATTCTGTCCATTTGCAAAGTTTATTTTTTTCCAATTATTTTACTATAATTTGTTTATGGTCTATTATAGACTAGCATATAACTTCCTTCTGCCAGTATGGCCTTAATACGTCCCAGTTTATTTTTCTTTTCCGTTCTTCCTTTTGTTTTTATAGCTAATGTTTACTGTGGCAAATATATTCATTTCTTTATCATTTGCAAAACCGTAATATTCACAATTTACATCATTTTGTGTGAAAAAGATAATTGTGTTTATAGGCATTTTTCCAGCAATAACCAGTAACTTCAGTTGTATTGTAATCTGTATTGAAATACTACTCGTAAGAAATACTTGCAAGTAGTATTTTGTAAAATTTCCATGTAGTTTTCAGAATTTTGTCTCTTAACTTTAATGTATGGTTGAAATTATTATCAAAACATTGCATTCAGTTCTTTAAGATTATATATAGTTTTCCAACGTTTGGATTTTAACAAGTTGGTTGGACATTAAAGTGACACAAACTATTTATTTATTTATTTTTTAAATTTCAGTCAAATATCAATATCTACTTTACTGAGAGGAATATTTGATTATTTGTTAAGAAAATGTCATCCTATGTTTGTTTTCTATCCATACCATTTCCAAAAACACTCAAAATAACTTTAGACCCTGCAAAAAAAGAACCGTCTGGACTCTCTGTTGCAACAACTGCTTACCTCCTTATGGCGGTACGTCACACATCAACAACTATAAAGCCAGCTCACAGAGCGACAGAGGACAACATGGATGTGATAAAAATAAAAAAGAGTGACTGAGCAAGACACAGAACAAGAGTAAATCTTGGACAGTTTCGTGAAATACATTGATCCTCCATGCCTTTAGGGGGAGCTGACGATATTGTTAAAAATATAAGTAATCTTGGGAAGTTTTGCTTGTCGCAGGTTGGTTGAAGCTCTGTGTTCCTGACTGGCAGCAGGAAAGTCTGCAAACTTAAGACTCTTGAGGTATTCAATCAATCCCAAAAAAGAAACAAAACAAACAAACAAACAAACAAACAAACAAAAACTAATAATTTTGTTCATGGATTCATACTGTATGTGGTCCTAAAGCAGATATTAATCTGATGGTTTTCCATGAAACTTCACTGTGAACAGTCACGTTGCATTTCATCCGTTTTGACGTCACCATTATGTGACTGATTTCACAGTTCTGCTTCACTGGAATTATTTTTATTTATTTATTTATTTATTTATTTATTTATTTATTTATTTATTTATTTATTTATTTTTGAATGCCCTCCTTTTTCCTCAGTCTTCTTCTCATTAACGTTTAGTTATGAATTTGTCGGCTTCCACTGGAC
>JBAMYA010000011.1:5580599-5606351 GCA_037176975.1 Arrhamphus sclerolepis
GACTGATTTCACAGTTCTGCTTCACTGGAATTATTTTTATTTATTTATTTATTTATTTTTGAATGCCCTCCTTTTTCCTTAGTCTTCTTCTCATTAACGTTTAGTTATGAATTTGTCGGCTTCCACTGGACAAAAACTTTCCAAGATAAAGCGTAAAGGCTCACTGCTGCTGCATTACTTCTGTACACTAACATACTGCGTTTAATGTCTCTGAGTATTTCTACACATGCGGGTCACTTCAAAGCAGTGGCCAATTTAGGCTGGAGTGATAGTTTTTTGAAGTATCTGTTCAAAAAATTGAATTTCACTATCTCTCTTTTCTAGTAAATGACAAAGCTAATGTCCCAGTCTATTCATGTAACTGCATTTACATTACATTAAAATCATGACCTTTAACGTAAAAATTCAAATCTCTTTATTCACTCAAGTAGTGATAGAGCACACATGTGAATGGTAGTCTGCCGTTCAAATACACAGGATTTGTAGACTCTGACACAGAGCGAACCAAAATATATGATGTAATCTCGCAGATTTAGCAGGCTTAGTTCATTGGTACCTTCACCGGCCAAGAAGTAGTCTTCCACGTAATCTTCACAGAGTTGTTTCTGCGGTTTTGGCACTTCTGTTGTCATAGAAATTACCCAAATTACATATAATGTAAGTTTTAGACATGCTGGTGGTTAGTTTACCAGGCTCGTCAGCTGTTTATTCTAAAAAATTCAATTTATTTTAACCAGAAAGCATTTTGAGATTTAATTTAGTTTTCGTCTTAGTTATTTTTTGTATTAATATTCTGGTTAAAACCTACTCTTCAAAACAAGCAACACCCCAAAAGGCTAAACCTCAAATCTGAAAGTCTCAAATATGCAAAAGAAATGTATTATTGTTTTAACAGACTGATTTTTCTTTTAGCAATAGTACAAATTGCTTGGGGTCTGGGTTTCATTTAGCATGCCTGGGGTGAACGCGTGCAGTGGGAAAGTCTGTATTTTACATACAGTACATGGTCCCACTCAAACACAGGCTACTACTCTGACCTTATCTATTGTTTCTCAAGTGTATGTTGTAAGCAGCTTTGGAGGCTTTATAGAGTCTTAGCCAACAGAGCTGCCGTTGCTCTGGTGGAACATTTGGACCTCTGGCAAGTGTCAGATTTTCAGCTGCACATTAAATCTCTTAACCCAGTTATTTTTCCCCTCCCTTTCCTCTCCCTGTCTCTTTCTCTTCCTCTTTGCATCTCTCCCTGCCATGCTAACAAGCTGGCTGTTATTTATTTTTCATGTGTGGCATTGGTAGCCTCCACCGTTTATTTCGTTCCTCTTTATTGCTCCGGCTTCTAAATTCTTGTGCCAGCGGTTAGCCTGGTGCCCAGCCCTGGAGGGGGCATAGTGAAAATACAGCCAGAGCAGCTGCACGTTACCCCAACTGTGCAAAGTCCTCCAGACGCACTGTCATGGGGAGGCCAGAGACGCTTTGATTAGCATGTCTGTCGTTACTCGCCAGCTTGAATGTCACGCACTGTGAGCCCAGTTGTCTAATGCTTTGGCTGGCCAATGGGGCCACTCCCTGCAATCACTGATAGGGCTGCTTGTTCCAGTTTGGAGGCGAGGCCAGAGAGAGCACCCAAAGTGCCAAATGATTGTCCTCAGTAAATAAAAAGCAGACATATTCCCTTTTTTGATCTTTTGCATGTGCGTGCTTTATTTTCAGATGCTGTGGCGCAATCACATTTGAAAGCATTTTGCGCTAGCAATGTAACGGGGGGGGGACCAATCAAAACAATAACTGTGGTTCCTTTTGACAAAGCCCTTGGCTTGCTGTTGTCAGAAGATGTAAGCTGACTCATCCACACAAGAAGGGCATGTATCCCTGGGAGCGAGGGGCAAAAAGCTATGATGAATCCTCCCCTCTGTGCTTGCTTCTCTCCACTGAGCCTGCATGGATTAATTACATGACTAGAAGCTAGTTTAGTCCCATTATTTATTTTTTCTTATGAATAATTTCACTCTCCTTCTCTGCCTAGATTTTATTCTGCTCAGGACTTTTCAACTTCGCTCTGTGGAAATAAGAATGCATTGATTATTTTCCATCTAGCAAATATCCCACCAACTGAGGAATAACATGCCTTCCCCCTAATTGGTTTGTTTATCTTGAGCAACAGACCCTGGGTTTGTTTGGGCTCTGGCTGGCATCCACACACTGCACCGCTCCTCAGCATGATTACTCACCTTGGGAGGAGGCTGCTGTGGCGAGGTTGATGTTCCTCACATAGACATCAGGCTGTCATTCTCCCCGCTTATGTGACATCATTTGCCAAGAGAGATTTGTTACAGGAGAAATAAATTCAGGCCTAAAAAGGGATTGATTTAAGGACAGGCTGCAAGTAGAAAAAAAGGCAACAGGAGGGATGGGGGCTCTGTGAGACATTTCACCACTCAGAGGGCTCGAGCCAGATCCAAACAAGCTGCCAACAGAAAGATGGATTCTGGCTTCATGTATAATTGATAAACTGTATGTTCTAGGTGTCAGCTTTAAAGAGCGAGCTAGGACTATATCAGGAAGCTATTTTTCCTCTCTGAGGCGAGCATCATTTTTATTTTGTCCTCCCCCGTTCTCTGGCTTATCTTCTCAGTTCAGAAAGCTCTGTTGAAAATTATCGTTTTCTTTGAAGACGACATTTAGGAAGTGTGGCATGAAAAGCACATCCTGTTCCTGTGGCTATTAGAAGAGCTAGTGCAGGGCAGATAGCCATCTGCAAAGTTGAATGAACATCCTGAGGTATCAGGATTAGCCATCTCACTCTTGACACCTAGCACATTAATATTAGCTATGGGAGAGTCTATTCTGCTGAAAGCAGCATAAAAGGATTAATGCAGCTCTTATCCTTTTGGAAATAATGCCCTTTATTGAGCGGATCTGACACTGTAGAGGCTAATGATGACATTGAATGGAGCCAGAATAAGTAATGGTGCATCATCCCATGTCATGCAGCCAGAACAGTCACTAATTTGCATTCCAGCAGCTCAAACTGTATTGATTGTGCTGAAGGCTTTCAGTTGTTTTTCCTCTGCAGCAGTAAGAGGGTGTTACTCAATCATCAGTGTCCTGTAGATAATGACAGTCCTTTCCCTGCGGGCCCAATGACATGCTTCGTTCATCGTCATACTGTACACCACAATTTCACCTCTGAGCACTTTGAGCTGCAGCAATTATTGTACATGAAACACAATATGCCAGCGTGTCACACTTCCTGCCTTTCACACAGAGACTGCGGGGTTGATGTGGCCATACCCACTCACTGTAATAGGGATAAATTCATATCCTGCCATTCAGCTGTGTTAGTTTTTAGAAATACAGTTTGTACCTCAAAGACTGTTCCAGTAGACCGGGGGAAAGTGGAATACCAACTTTGTACCCTATTATTTCCTTTAGGCACAATGTAATAGCTGTGAAAAGCAGTTTTCAATTGCGCTTTGTTTACGCAGGGCTTGAAGTGCAAAAAATGTCATTATTCATATTATTCAAAATACCCCCTGTGCATTTGACTCAAATTGATGCTGGATGTAAATAGAAAATGTACCTGTGTGGAGGTCACTCGATCCAGTCACATAGTGAGAACTGGAAATGATTGTGATTCAGTGTAAGAGAGTCTCCTTGAACCCTAACATGATTTGATTACAAAAGGGTTAAGCAACTGTAATAATAAATCTGCCAAATTTTTAATACAATGTGCCATTTAGTTCTGGGCATTATAACGCTGAGGGTCAGGCCAGTTTCAATGAGGACCTGCTGGGAATGTTAGTTCTGTTCTCTTCTGGTTTGTTTTTTTGTTTTTTTAAATTCACTGCTTCCTCTTGGTGTTACTTTATCAATCAAAGCTGCTTTTTCTTCTTTTCCAGAAAAAGCTGTTATGTTTTGAATTTGCTGATGGTTTTATTGGGAATATTGTGGACTCATTTCAGCCATGTTTCTTAATCAGCTGATAAAGCCCCAATTATGGAGGCGAGTCCCAGTTTCTGATTTGACTCTTGTTTCACCCCACACGGCGGAAATGAACATGACTGAGGCACTGAGATGTTTGCCTGCCTTTCCAGAAACTTGCATGGTTTGTGGGTGATTGTGCATGTGTGTGTGTGTGTGTGTGTGTGAGGAGAGAGAGAGAGAGAGCAAGGGAGAGACAAAGGAGATGGACAGATTAGATTAGATACAGTAAAAGCTGCATGGCCCCAGCCGTTTGTGCGTACAATGTGATTTAGTTGTGAGGTTGAGCCAACTCTGGGCTCTTGTGATGGGTGAAGGGACAGACCAACAGTGACAGCAGGGTGGTAATGTCTCTGAATGAGGAGGAATGGCCCCTGTAAGACTCCCCCTTCCAGCACCTGAACACAGCAGCCCTGTCCAAATATGCTGCAAAGTGAATTCTTTTCCTCACCTGTGTCGATCTTCTTCCCCCCCCCCCTTCAAAGAACCAGAAACTGTGGCTATTTGTACTCACTACTATGAGGAGAAATATTGAAAAAATGTAAATTAGTTACCCCAGAAAATAATCCAGCCTTTGGTTTTATTAAGCATCAGATGTTAAGCCCTTGGTTGGAGTGAAAGAAGGAGATTGCATCACTTTACAGCTTATTGACTTAAAACTGCCAAAAGCTAGTACAGTGACCATCAGCTTCTGGTCATGTGATTAAAAGATGGGCATATCAGCATGGCTGTAATTACATATAAAATCCCAGGTTTGTTTTCAAATGAATTCATATCTGGCTCTCTTGGCCTCAATGCCCCCTTTTCGCCTCTAAAACTGAAACATCATGTCTAGAAGTTTGGCTGGGGAGCACTGCAGCTCATGAAAAATGCATTCCCTTAGCTCTTTTTCTAACTCTTCGCCTCTGATACTCTTGTCATATCATATCCATGTCATGTCAGTGTGTGTATTAATTATGTAGCAGGCACAGTTGAGGAGTCAATATTGATGCATCAGAACTAGACAGCCATATATGTTAGTCATTCATGATTGGGATGTATAAACAAGACTTAATCGAGGATGAGAAGATACTTAAATGTTTATCCTTGTGAGTAAATAACTCTTAGCCTTAGTGTTCACAGGAAGCATTTTTTTTTTTTGTCAGCTTTCCCCAGGGGCTCCATTTTATTTTTAGTGTTTCACTCAATTCAACCGTTGTGGTCACTTTTTTCCGGTTCAACTGAGGTGTTCGACCTGGTCATCCCACATGGGTTTTAGCCTTTCTTTCAGTTTTCCAGCTCGCACTCTCTCAGCACACTGCAGACAAATGGCACCCAGCATCACCTTTGGAGGTGTCCCAAATTGCAAAGGTAATTTATTTCTTTGCGAGCAGAATTATACACGAGTAAGAGGTCAAATTGTAATATGAAATTGCTCAGCAACTGCACACATGCCAGATCCTGCTGGGGTTTTATTGTCGTGTTTTTGTGAGTCTTCTCTGGACAGTAATCTTATGGAACTGTGATAGCACTTGAGCGTACTCCCTTGCCAAAGTGAATGTCAGGAGGAAGCGCAGCTCTGGAAGGTTCCTCTTGAAATACAGCTGTCTCCCTCCGGTCTTCCTCTCCCTTTTGTAACAAATGCTCTCTTAGGATTAGGATCACAACAAACACCTGTGAGATTTTTTTTCTTCCAGAACCTAATCAAAAAACTTGCTTTTGAGAGAAAAAGCAAAGGCGTATTTTTTCATTACATTCCAAGTGGATATTTCCTGTGAACAGCTTGTAACACAGACATACCTTAAATTGGTAACAACTGGATCAACATTGCTCATGTGTGTTTTGTGATAATTCAGTGAATGTTTTACTGCAAGGTGTTTGCTGTGGTCTGACAGGAATATTTGGAAGTTCAAAGCGTCAATCTGGGAGTGTAGTCTGGGGCGAGGTCTCTGGATATCTTTATGAAGCCATCATGTCTAATTTATACAAGCCTCTTTAGTAGTTAACTAACAGTCAGGTCTCGTGCTCTGCAACATAATGCACAGTTGGCCTACGTTCATTGGAAGAGACACTGATTGAATGACTGTTGTAGCTCAAATAATGTGCTGCACTGTTCCTGTCATATTTGTTGCTCTGTCATGGTTCCTGATTTGCAGTTTCTTGCAGCGGTTTTTTCGGTTTGGTGCAGAGCAGACAGCGCTGCAATGTATACGGCAAATGTTTTCTGTACGTAGAGTCCAAGTAACTTGTTTACAGCTTCCTGCTGAAACAACCGCTTGACAGATAAAGGACCTTGAAATGTTGTCTAGTCTTTGAGAGGGGGATGAAACCTCTTCAGATCATGGGATGGGGTTTTCCACGTGTCGCCCAGCCGTTCTCACACATATTGAGTTTGTCTGTGTGCATCTTTGAAGATGCAAATGTGTCAACCACATGTAACAAACCACCCAGAGAGGAGATGAGATACTCAACTGCTTTTCTCATGGCTCCTAAATGGCTGCCAGTGATGTTCAGCAGCTCTGCGTGTCTGTAAACCCTGCAGTTCCCTTTTAATGGACAGATTAGTTTTTGTGGGATATTGAATAATTTGTGCACATTTATCACTGTGCAAAAATGTCTCGTTTAACCACATGTGGAGACGGAAGAGAATTTGGCTGTTAAATTTTATGAGCTCTCATGTTGCAACTTCTTGCAGTAAGGTGTTTTTAAAACGGGTAAGAACGATACAGAAACTGTTGATTGGTCTGTAATGTAAGCAAGAAGTCTCTAACGGTAATAAGTTGCTTTGTTTGTTAAACATTTTAGGTCTATTTTCGTGGCTGTGAATATAGAACACCATATATTTTGCACATCCTCAATCAAAAGAATATTTATATCTCACACATGTCAGCCAGCTTTGACATCTGCTGTGAGGGAAAAAAACAAAAAAAAAACCTGACAGCACATCTTGCCATACCATATCCTGACAGAGAAGACATTTGTAAATTATTAATGTTTTCCCTTGCACTGTCGCCTATCAGTGGGTTATCCTACTACTCGTTGCACTGTGACAAGTCATGTTTCAGGCTCTCATTTCACTATCTGAAGTGAAAGTTTGGGGTGACATATTCTGTCCTGCCACGGTGCCAGCGACTTACACGCCACTAGTTCAAGATGGTACACTTTGGCGAGGCCCACCCAGTTTGTTGAGCAAACCGATGATGAATCAATCTCTGTGAAACATTAATGCTCCTTCCACTCCACCCGTTTCCTTGTATGAGGGCAATTAGAGCATCTTCGGTGGCCCCTGCTGTCTGAGTCAGGGAAGCCCCTTGCATTGTCATATCAATATTCCTCTGTTGATCTCCAGCTGAGGCTAGTCTGGCTGCTCTTTCCACACATGCTAATTTGCATTCATCTGCATGTGTGGGAGATGGCATGCTGGCTGCCTCTTCTTGTTCCCAAAACTACTGTTGCCTCCCTTTCTTTTTTTTCTTGTTTTTACTTTTTTTTTTTTTTTTTTTTTTAAGAGGGAAAAGTTTCTTGATTCCTGGCATGCCAGAGAAGGGTCCTCTGAGGATTACATTGGCTAAGCCCTTATCACTCCAGGAAATTCAGTGCCTGCTTAAAAAAGTGGTAGGAGTAGAAAATCAAGAGGAAGTGTTATTCTTTTTAAGTTCCTCCCTATTCCCATGGAAAGTTATTACAGGTTTGAAGAAAAGTCCTTTTTTTTTTTGGCTCTCAAGTTTTTTCATAACTGCATTTCATATTTCATCGTTCTTTTTTTTTTTTCTTCCTTTTTTCTTTTTTCTTTTTTCCAGGCGGCTGGTGGAATTTTAGAAGTGGAAAATGTGAAGGCAGGTGCTCAACAGGGAGAGAGGGAGAGACAGGGGAGGTTTAGGGAGGGCTGTGCTCACTGGGAAGCGATGTTAAACATCCAGGGGAAATGTTTGTTATTCTAATGGGATACCACCATGGTAACAGCTTTTAGAGACTCCCAAGGCTTTGTGTGGAGTGTATGCACGCATTCATCAATCTTGCCTAATTTCTTCGGGGATTAGCAAATATAATCAGTCCTTTCTCCAAGTCGTCACCTGTTTATCGACATGAATATTATGGTGAAATTTAGCAGAACACAGCTCTGTTGCATGTGGGGAAGGCAATACACGGGCCATTAATATAAATCATAAATTGAAGTGCAGTGCTGAATGAATTCAAAAGTCATTAGTTTTCCTTTTGCACTAAATGACATCCTAGACAGCATAGCTTACATTTGGTACATACCTACTTTTGAAAAATCCTTGGAATCAAGACCAAAGCATTTTGCTTATATTATATCTTCACATTTCATGTTTCAAATGTAATGAATTATGTTATTTTGAGACTTAATACCTCTACACGTGTTTAAAAGCAGTGGAGGGAACTCATTTACATGGCTTGACAAGAAAAAGGAAACCCTGTCTGATGACGAGCCTCTGTGTTTAAAAAGCCCCAGTAACTTGTAAGCTCCTCTCAGTTTTTATATATATTTCTTTGCTCAGCCTCTGCAGATTTCCTTAAGTGGCTTATGTGCATTGCAATTGCCACACTGAACGCGGGCGCACACAGAATACATTTCTTCGTGGCCGTAACTGGCGTCGAACAGTGCGTTGAACTCGTGTATGTGGTGATGGAGAGGTTTCACACATAGCACTGCAGCGCTGTGGGAGTATAGCATCACCTAAAGCTAAGCCTCCAGCCGGAACAGCCTTCCATCAAACTCACAACACTGCTCTTTTATCTACTGGCATTTCTGTCTGATACAAATAGCCAAGACATGATATAGTTGGCTACATGTCATCTCTGGCATAGTACTACATTCTAGCTGCCCCCCAACCTCTGTGAAATATAATGCTTTTAAATCACCAGATTTTTGCCTTGGCTATTTTTTCCATCTGCAGAGACAGAGACCAGTGTGTTTGCTCATCTTGGCCAAAGGCCAAAGGCTCTTTCTGATATAATCCCCACCATCGATCAGACTTTGTTTACTCTAACATGGTTTCTCTTCCCTCCAGCAATTAGAAGGCAACCTTCCACCTCCTGCTCCTCAGACTAGCTTTATAGGTTTATTTTTTCCTTAAGTGGTAATTTTTCATGTTGCTGCTAAGCTCCTAGAAGTGTGTATGTATCTTAGGTAATGGGTATTCTTCAAGCAGACAGATGTGAGATACCAAATTTCTGTTAATGTTTCTCTGTTTCTGGAAACAAGAACTCCTCAGTAACCAAGAACTACTCCATTGTAGTACTTTGAAAGATGACTCAGATATTTTCTACATAGCACTCCACATCCTGTGTGCTTCATTTGGGCTGGGGATCTTGGCAATCTCAAGTACTTTGAAATATTAGAAGAAAAAAAAAGGAAAAAAAGTGTCTGTGGAAGCCGAAGCTGACTGTCCATCTGAGAGGCTCTTAAAATCAGACAGGAGGGGCTATTTTCTGGATCTTAGCCAAAAAGTTTTATATTTAAAAGAGTTCTACTTTGTTGGAAATAACGTAAAACTAGGCACTATTGTTTTTGTTTTTTTTTGGTACAGTGCTTAGTGTCATTGGGAGCCAGTTGAAATAAATTCAGAACTGCTTTTATAAAGGCATAAACTGCCTTTATTCCTTATATAATGCATTTTGAATATTTTACATAATTAAAAACATGATTTTTACACTCCTACTTAAAAAAGGTGGCTAATTTATATGAAGCATCATGTCTTATTGATGGAGGAAATGTCCTCAGTCTGTCTCCCTGTGCTGTCTCTCTGTTTATTTTGCTCTGCAGAGTAAACTATTAAGCGTTTATTTAGAGAAAAGTGTATTTGTGAATGAGGGCAACATTTTTGTGAAGGTGCGTTTACACCCTTATTTTTTCTTCTCATTTTGACTTGTAACTTAGAGTGGAAACTGCAGTAATTGAAAAAGTCAAAACATGGCAAAAAAAAAAAAAGAATAAGAAAAAAAAGTTTTCCACTTTGCTGAAGTGGAAAACTTGGTGCATTAACGAAAGCTGAGTTTGAAAAATGTGCAACGGAAACAGACTTGGGGAATAAATCATGACATACATGAAGACTTAAACATCCACTCAACTTCCGCTCCACTGGAGAGATGATAAATTGTGGCAGGAGAAAACATCAGACCTGTATTCGAGTTTCCATCCAAATGTAGCTCAAATCAGTGAAAGGAAATTTATCTGCTTTTCCATCCACTACTGCTACTCCTGTTATACCAACATCAATCATATATTTACATTTTTCCAGTTAATGTTTTTGTTCATTTGAGGTTGGATTGGCACTTGTTTCACCATCTCATTGTGGTTTCTTCATGTTTAATGTCTGGAAGATGAGTGCCACCAATTGTTTATGCTGATAGCATCCTTATCTGAGAATTTACTTTAGTTTTATACTTTTTTTTGTGGGTTTTCAAATGTTTGTTTGCTTTTTTTTTTTTCTGCAAGCATAACATAATTAAGCAATCAGTCCTGTCAGCTTCTCGAATGGGACGTGTCAGAGCTGGAAGCAGGTTTATCCAACATTAGCAATGCAAACTAGTACAGTGTGCTTCACGATTTGAAGAGAGGTGAGGCAAATAGATCCACACATTAATACAACAAAGATGCAAAAGATCTTTCTAACAAACAAACAAACAAAAAAAAAAACTTTATATATGATTATATAAAACATTTTGATGAACAATACAGCTGTCAATAATACTATAGGGGCTACACGAGTAAAGCAAGTACCGACTGAGTGTGTCCTCAAGGTGGCAGCACCAATCAAAACCGGTTGTTACTGTAAAACCAAATCATAATTCCTCTGATTCAGAAGGCACTGAGTTAGTGTGAGGGTAAGGACATCAGACGCAACCTCCAATGTGCATTAACACAACGCTGCTGTGTGAGCGTACCATTACACTTCAGATTCCATGGTTATCGAGAAATCCCACCAGAAGTTCAAAAAGCAAAACAGGAAAACAGCAATTGAAGCTAATGATCAGTAAAACATATTAGCAGAGCCAAAGATTTTTAAAATATAGTCTTTTATTTTTATTAGACAAGTCCAAACTTTGCATATTTGCATATTATAACTTTATTAAGCAAGGTTCGGATATGTAAGTCATATTGTACTCTAGGAAAGTAATATTGGGCATTGTGCAGTCAGAATTATCTAAAGGCAAGTAGCATGCAAACGCCTGTTTTAATTTAACATCCATCTAACACCTTTTTTCACCCTGTTCTATTTGTGGACCAGCCTGACGCTCACCTGCAGTTCACATTTATAGGATTTGTTTTAGGCTTAAGAAAAACTCATTTCCTGGCTGTCATTATATCCATCTTACCCTGGGATAGGATTCTGAAGTGTGAGAAGCACTTAGTACTCTACAGTACTAATATGTCAGTGCTTTGCGGGAGAAAAATATCTATCAAGGTCAGTGAGGAGCACGAACTTTACAGCAATTCACAGACAAAGCACGGAAATGGTGGCCAGCTTTTAATGGTTTTCATCATACATTTAGTTTGAAAAGTTGAGAGCACCTTCAGGGTCTTTTAGTCTGTGAGAGTTTTTGTTTTTGATCACTAAGATTTTGACGTGGAGCTTGGGTATTTTTTTGTCAGCTCTGATTAGCTGTGCGTTGGTAGCAAAGTACTCTTCCTCCTGCAGTGAACTGCACAGACGGCTTAAACTTTTAGGAGAAACCGACGCCTTCGCTCAGTCAAAACACCACCCCAACGAGAGTTTTTGACGAAACTTACTCCTGCATCTACAGGACTGGTACACTCCGTTTTGAGCACTTAAGTTTCTGCTCTTGCCTGTGTGCACTTAATATATCTCCCTTGTGGCCTGAATAAAAACAAAGATGATCAGAGTTGACTTGTAGTATCATCACAGCACCGGAAAGGGAAAATCATGTGGAGTGAATAAACAAGCTCTGAGGTTTCTTAGCCTTGGCAGCATTTCTCACTGGTTGTCATTTTATATAGCTGTGTCAATTTTTTTTTTTGCATAATTCCATGGTGCACCAGCTCGGCTTGATTTGATTTAGAACCTGCACTTTCAAGGAAATTGGGCTTAAGGTATGAAAGTTCACACTTCTTGCCTTGAGGCAATTGATTTATCCTGAGCTTGATTTTAGTGCTGCTGCAATACCAGCACTGAGTGTTAACAGCGTGTTGTGTCACAGAGGTCTAAATGTGCTCAAACCTTGGCACAAGGTCAAAGCACCCTCCCTGTTTTGTTTTGTTTTTTAAATAAAAAAAAATAAAAATTGGCGGATAGAGAATTGAGGGGAAAATGTGTTTCGCTTTCTGATAAAACAATAAATCAATTTTTTTGACAAAAAAGAAATTTGCAATTATTTGAACGGTGTAATACTTATGAAATATATGGGATCCAAAGGCACATTTCACTTCAGTTATTTTTTTCCAATTCCTCTTGGAAGTTGTTGGTGCAATACCACATGATTGGCATATCCTGGAAGTTAAGAATTAAATAACCAAGAAAATCATGCAGAAACTGACCCGTTACAAACTACTTTAAATTTTTACTATTAATGGTTTCTCTTTGTTACTGTATTAATTCAAACTTAGACGTCAAGCTTTTTTTTGTTGTTGTATACTTCTGCTCCGAAACTGCACACTTTGGCTACGCCATTGTTAGCATGTATACATCTACATTGCCATCTATGATTACATCAACACCCATTAATTGGCACTAATTTCTTTTTTTTTTTTCCTGCAGCAATGTAGCTGGCAGTGCCAAATTAACTTTTCTTTACTTCCTTAATTTAGCTCAGGCATAGCAAATACGGTATATTTTACTATAATTGCCTTATAGGCTGGGAGTTGAACCTGTGACTGCTGCAGGAGGACCTGAAGCCTCAGTACATGGGCCGCGTGCTCTAACCACTACACCACCCAGCGGCCCATGGTTGGTTTCTTTGCATCAACCAGCAAAAGAAAGAAAATCATGAAGTAGGTGTTGATAGCTGTTGGTGTTTTCATCTGGAGGCCTTCATTTTACACTTTCATTAAAAGGTTGTTTTTTTTTTCCTTAAACAGGCATGAAGGATTAAAAATCTATTTTCTCCTATACATGCTCTCCTATTTAGTTACTATTGAACTGAATTTAAGCAGCCTCTTGTCCTCAGCTCTGAGCAGTGGGCACCAAGCTCCTGCATTGAGTTTGACAGCCTTCGCACAATATTGTGCAAGGCTGCTCTCTTAGCTTCTCATGCTGGTTAAATGTAATATGGCAGATGGATAGTATTTGCAGGGAGAGCAGGGGTCTCACCCTCCCTTTTGCTCTCCCCCACCACCCTTTTTTTGTCGTCTCTTGCCAGTACCTCAGACATTTCAAGGGGGAGAAATATGT
Source organism: Arrhamphus sclerolepis (assembly GCA_037176975.1). Taxonomy (NCBI): domain Eukaryota; kingdom Metazoa; phylum Chordata; class Actinopteri; order Beloniformes; family Hemiramphidae; genus Arrhamphus; species Arrhamphus sclerolepis. Next base: position 5,593,934 of record JBAMYA010000011.1, read on the forward strand.
ATCAAATTAACTGTTAGCAACAGGGCCTCCAAGCTCCCTGCCCTTGTCTTTTCAGCAATCAGAGCTTTGTTATTTTAGTCTTTCAACCAAAACCAAACTGGATTCTATGGCCTCAGCAATTACCTGTAATTTTCCAACCTGGTGCGCTAGCTTTCACCAGAGAAACTCTGAACAGTGAAAGATTGTCTCCTCGGTTCCTCATTTTAGTGTTCAACTTAAGTGCACTAATTCATTTACAACCACAGAGTGCCACATTTGGAAATGTTCACTTCCAAGCAGCAGGAACGTCTGTGGGGATTGTTTTTGGTCTGTGCACAACTTTGGGGTTTCTGAAACTAGACACCTTCTGCTGTGTCTACACTCCAACACTGGACCTCTGCTTTATACATCTGACCCATAAATTAATTCGTCCTTTAGAAGCCAGTTCAGAAGAGACAACTCTGAAACCCTGACATCTGTTTTCACATGGCAGACTTCTATCCCATTTTTCCACCCACCTCCCATCTGCCAAACTCTCTTTTCCATTCCCCATCCTGTCCTCAAATTGTGTCTTAAAAAAAAAAGAAAAAAGAAACTGCTGTATGTCAACAGAAATATGTGTGTTTGTGTAAGCCAGAGTGATGCTTCCCCTTCAGAGGTACTGAAGGAGAAGGAACTGCTCTCACTAAAATGCTAATGAAGTGCACGGTGGCAGACAAGGACACTCAAGAGTGTGTGCATTAGTACATTTTAACTTCCTGAAAACAAAGCAATTTGTTCTGGGCTCCTCTCCCGAAGATGAAGGCATGGACAGCAATAAGAACCAAAGAAAGTACGATTTGTGAAGTTTCTGTAAAACATAAAGTGTAAGGGAATGGATCCTGGTTTTGTTACTCATGTCTAAGATTGCATAGTTTGAAAAGTAGAAAGCATCCCTTCTGGATTAGTTTCTTTCATTCCATCTCTTCACAGAGTTAACATATGGTATCTGTAAGGGAGAAACAGTTTGTTCTGTGCAGTGAATTATTTTGTGGATTAGTATTGGCATTTAAATGCTCTTGGCTTTAAATCTTGTCTGTTTTAGATCTTAAGTACATTCCTTGGCATCCCGCTCGCCTGCTCAGGCCGGCCTCTTCCCCTGGCCAACACATTTTTTAGTCCGTGGAGCTTAACAGGAGCTCAGAAGGCAACCATTTGAAGACACACTGATTCTGAATTATTTTTAGTGAGATACCACTAAAATCAGGGCAGTTTCTCAAATGTTGTGATGCCAACAAGACTTTAACCTCAAGTAGAGGTTGAAATCACTTTTTTAAATGTCTCCTCCATTACTGTGGCGTCAGAGGTTAATGTAATTACAATCTCTGATGGCTGTACAGATTGTTGGCTGGTAATGTGACACACCCTCCCCTCAAGTGCTGCTGCAGTTGGCTCTAATGTCCTGATTAAGATGACTTTGGTCAGGTATATTTGATTTTGAACATGACCTTCAGGCTGCATTTCTATTTTTTTGTGTTTTGACACGGGGGAGGGGGTAATATTTAAACCCCAGAAAATGTTGAAGAAAAAAATACTGCAGCAGTTAATAAGAGATGTCTCTGCCCAGCGGTTATAACGAGCGTTCATGGCACATTTATGTTGCCCTGGAGATACTTGCCAACATGATAGCCTTCTTTCCTCATCTTCAAGGAGTCTTTAAGAGAGCTCTCCATTCTGTTTCCAGTACAGCTGGCCTCCCTCCAGCCTCTTCAGAAGAAGAGGATGAATTCCTAGATGTCTGATAAGCTTCACCAGAACATGATTCCTAATGGAGGAGAGAAGAAGAAAAGACAGATGCTATCGGCGTGCTTGAATTGCCTCGCAGCCAGATCAAACACCCTAAAAGTGCAGCAAATGCTGAATCATGTTACTAGGTTGTTGCATATTTATCTTCTCTGTTGGTTTAATTGAACTTGTTTCCAAGTGGAATCAACTGGCCATTTCAATGCAAACAAAACATCATTAGCATTGTGAAATTCTCACTTGCTTTGTAGCTTTTTTTCCAACCCATTTTCCTTTGAAATGAAAAGCCTCAAATGAGCTATTTTCATCCTTGAAATCCCTCCCAAGGCTCTTTGTGACACTGTTAATCACTTACCTTTGTTTGTTTGTCCTTTTTGAATCTTTTTTTTCCCCTGTTTATTGAGCCAGAGAGTAACGCAGATCCCCACCAACCCACATCATGTGTGAAGCTCTGCGTGTTTGTGTTTAAAACAGCAGGACCTTCAGGATCGGGGAGTAAAATGTATCTCGCAGCAGCAGCGTAGCATGCCAGAGATGTCTTGATGGAGACGGAGTCATACTGAGCTAATGAAGCTCCAAACCTCAGCTATCGATCCACCTCGCAACAGTGCTTCACAGAGATAACCGAGGAGGAGAGCAGCGTGTGGCATCACGCACGCTCTGATATGTGTGACATCTAATTCTGTGTAATGAACCTGGTGCAACAGAGAGCATGATGGGAGGGCTGTCTATGGTAATGACAGGGGATAGCGAGGCCTGGGCGGCTTTTGAAGAGCTTTGAAACACTGCTGGGAAGCTCACAGGGCTACTCTGAACAAAAAGAAATTTACAACTATAACAAGTGCCAAAACTGTAAAATATAGTTCCATTGCTATTGCAGTGTGTCCCATTCATATCTATTCACTGCAATCGACAACTGTTATAAGTTTATCTGTCCTACAACACAAATTCCGAGTACGTTGCTTTCTTGAAGGATTTACAATGTTTATTTGTTGTGTCTCTTTAACTAAATTCAGGTCTGATTAGCAATCCTTCCTTCCACTGAAGATTTATTTTTATTGTGGTATTTCTCTCAACATGTATTTACATTTTTTGCATCTTACTATGTAAAGTGCCCCTTGTGCCCTTATTTCTGTTATTGGCTGATTTGGCACTATGTACTGTAAATACAATAGATTTGAACTGGCAACGAATGGGATTGCTGCTCCAGCTTTGGTAGTAGATAAATATTGAGCAGCAGGTCATTAACTGTGAGTGGAGCAATGATGCAATTTGCAGGCTGTTATTGTGACATTGTACCAAACAGAGTGAAGGCACACAACTACAATGGTGATTTTCAGAGGGTGTTCACACATATAATTTGGCTTTCAATTCTGCACCAATGCAGAAACTCTGATTTGACAGTTTCTTTAACGTATATGGCCCTGAATCAGAAAACATTTGTACAATTTCATAAATGCAAAAGAAAATAACAGTAGTGACAACAATGATAATGATGATAACTTTTCAATTGACTTTTTTTCCCCAGAGAGTATAAACCCAACTCACTTCATGTTTTTGAAGTTCAGGCCTGCAACACATTCAAAAAGAAGTTGGCACAACGTCATTTTAGTTCTAGTAAATAGTAGGGATGGGAATCTTTAGGCACCTCACGATTCGATCGATAACGATTCAGGGGGCTACGATTCGATTATTAATCAATTATCGATGCATCTTACCAATCTTTTTAGTAACATTTTTACACTCACCGAGTGTCACCACTGCTACATTTTAGTTTAAAAAATGGTGCATTTGTAAATAGAAACAATAGATGAATTTTATTTCATTATCTTTAATTAAAGTAAACAATACTATACCAAAACAATATATATTATGTTTATGATATCTGATTATTTGTTGGCAGCTCAACAAGAGTGTTTTTCGACTTCAGTTAACAAAGAGATTTATGTCCAAGCGTCACGTGTAACTGCTGCCTGACCTGCCTTCACGACTGATGCCGTGACTTCTTTGTAGTTTGGTTGTAGTGTCGTTATGGCCGTGTCACGTGAAATATTGACAAGAAGGGATGCATTATCTGGGTTCTGATGTATGCAGCAGAGCTCGAAACCCCTCATTCTCCACCGTTGAATACGGCCTTTCATCCTTAGTGGTAAATATCTGAACAGACTGTGATTCGTTTAGCCTTTTCCAAGGAGGGTAGAAGTTTCCTAAATACTTGTTCATCAGTTCTTTGGTCAGAAGAAACGTTTTCCTTCCTCCTCCAAATGTACGATGTGATTCCTCCTGTTTGTTGTGTTTTCAACATATTTTATCTTGGTGTGACACAGCTTACGTACAGCGTGGCTCTTGTCTAAATCATTCTCATCGTCGACCATATAGAAGCCAAAGTGCTTCAAAACACATACTTTTAATGCAGTCAGAGCTAAGCGAGTCTCCGTCTACCATGTTTGTACGCTCTTTTGTCCAGGTGACGGGCAGCGCGCGACACAATTAACTTCCGGTTTTTTTTTTTTTTCCATCTGTGTTACATCAGATTAAGATTATCGATGCTTCCACATTTAATAATCGATTCAGAATAGTCCAAGGCTGAATCATGAAGCACGGAAGAATGTTTTTTTTCTCCCACCCCTAGTAATGAGGCGAAAGAAAACGATGATGTTATTTATTATATGCTACACTTTACCCTTTAACCAAACATTTGCTTTCTTTCAATCATTCTTTCTTTCAGTCCAGTCTTCCAGTCATTTACCAGTGAAAGTTATTCTGGCTACTCAACCATATAAATTAACCCAACAATATAAAGAGCAATTATCATTATTATTATTATTATTAGTTTTAAACATTTTGAATTTAAGTGCTATTTCCAGAATCTTGACTAAATATGTTTTTTAGTGCATCACCAGATGTGCTGCAGGAGTTTTATAATTCCGACTTTAAGCAGCACACAGATTTTTTTTTTGTTAAAATATCCAATTATATTTCATTCAAAGGAATATTTGATTACTTTTAGGCATTGTCGTCCATCTCTCGCAGTCTCTAAAAACACCCAGAATAACTTATTTTAATTTTTATTTTATTTTTTTGTCTTGTGATGACTGCAAATCACCATGTCACAAATCAATAAGTATTTTGTAGTTATAATAATAATTACATATTATTTACCATAATTTAAAATCATACAGCAGTAAGATAAAAGAGGAGAAAATCTGTGGAGCTGAGAAGAATTGGAGATATTTCTGTGGGTGTTCCTCTCTATACGTGACCGTTTTCACATTCACTATTAACATATAAATATTGATAATCCCTCTGAGCGTATCTGTGATTTGTGGCTATATAAATAAACTTGTCTAAGATCTGGTGATTTGATTTCATTTAAAGGAGATAATTACTCTTTTCACTAAGGTTGTGATAGTTTAAATTCCCTTCATCATTCCTGAGTAATAGAAAGTGTCAAAACCTTCATGACACACTACTCTGAACACTCCTCCTTATCCCTGCTGAATTAAAATAGACCTGTGGAAGAAAAAAAAAAAGCTTTTCCTTTTCCATGACCACCTCTGCTGCTGCTGCAAATGAAAATGCCCTTCCCAAAATAGATCATTTTTACCCTTCAGATGTCCACCTTTATTTTAAGCCTGGTGACACCATGCTATCCATCACACCCAGCTTTTCAGATGTTAGCAGCCTCAGGGAAAGCACTGATCCAGCGCAGGGGAGCTGTGATAGCATACTGTTGCTGAGTTGTTAGGCCCTCTATGGTTAGATTACCACTAATTTCATCTGAGAGTAGCATTTAGACATTTTTTTTTTGTCTGAGTAAAGTGGAAGTTGCTCCTCTTTTTAGTGTAAACATTGAAAATGGCCGCTCTGCTTTCCAACTCTTCCCTCAAATTACCACTTGACATGGCCAGACATTGCTCTGCATTGTTGTCTGCCAGGGAAATGCATTTCTGAACGCTTTATTCAATGTTTTGGCTGGATGGAAATTGTACAAAGTGTACCCAGCACTTTGATCATCTTGACCTGAAAATGCGATAGTCACCCCTCTTCATAGGGCTCTCTGACACCTGGGAAACTAGATCTGCTGTTCTTGTTACATGATCTGCACCGCAAGTACTAAAGACTTAACTTCTCCTGTTTCGTAGACAGCAGAGTTCTGGTGGTAAATGGAATTTCACATGGCTTAGACTGTTTGTTTTTTTTTGTTTTTTTCTTCCCACAACCCAACTGAGTCACAGGTTTTGAAGCCTTGTGGAAAAACTGTGATATATATATTTTTATGAACGGGACTCATGCAGTATGACGTCTCCTTCAAGCACGAAAGATGAATAAAAAATATTTTTTATATGATTTTTTATTTATTTATTTATTTTTTACTTTGTATCAGGCAGATTTTAAAGTGGTTTATGAATGTGATTTATTGTCTGATTCTCTTAGTATAGTTTAGCCTAATTTAAAGAATAAAATGACATTATTATAAATGTATTTTGCTGTTGTCAAATCAAATCAATAAAGTGAGAATTACTTTAGCATTTGAAGTAAGTCAAACAGTTCCCCATTCCCATATTTATTAAGATTTGCAAATTAAGATTAATATGTTGTAGAATCGTTTGTGGTGCTATATATTTGTCCGACTTCGTTTATGTCGTCACACAGTCGATTCAAGGTGTTTAATTAAAAAAAAAAAAAAAACATGTGACACAATAGGAACATTCTTTCATGGATTTATATATGAATGGATATTCAGAAATAATTAATTTAGAGATTGATTTCTGTGTTATTGTTATGAGCTCTTCCATGTGTCAGCATTGGCAGTAGTGCTGAGGTTAGAAGTAAACTGTGTCTGCTGCGTGGCTTTTAAAGCTCACCACCCCTCAGGATACTTGATCAAGCCTGCAGCCTTTGATCAGTGTTAACAGTACAACAACCATGACAGTTTATTTTCTGCTACCAAAAAAAGACCATTTGTGTCAGAGAACAATCTCCACTTCCTCTGACACGTTGGCACACAGCAAAAGAAAAAAGTCAGGGTCAGAGATGGGCCATTAGCCCTGGAGTGAGTTCCTTTTGTGCTCTCAGACCTATTGAAAACACCTTCCCAGTTCACAACAGATGGTGCTGTGACTCAGCGACCACAGCCCTGACCCTGGGCCCTAACTTAAAGACATTTCCAAAAGGAAAACATACAAGCCCTGTTGAGGAAGAAAAACATCCATCCAAGGAGTGAATGACGCCTTGGATGCACACAAAGAATTCACCTGCTTTGCATGGCTGTATTCTAATTCACCTTACGTTTGATTGACTCCACACTCTCTTTTCATTGGCATCGTACCCTTTTCTTTTCCTCAGAGGTTGCTCCTCTGTTCCTGCAAATGTCATAGTGTTTTTGTGAGAACTCCACTGTACTCCACAATAGAAACTTTTCAGCCAGATTAAATGTAACATTGTGCTGAAACTTTCCTTTCCACCCCTCCTCCCCTTTGCCTCTATTGTGACATAGTGGTTTTACAGAGCAGCTTGTTGCTGAAAAACAAGGTTAAGAAGATCAGTATCAAAGGAGGAGTGTTTTTGTGTAGCTTGCAGGAGAGTCTCGCTTCAGGTTTCCACCTGAAACACAAAGGTGTTTTCTTACCTGATTTGTATTCATTCACACAATGAGTGGGCCTGCCTCTCTTGTTTCCAAGTAAGGAGAGTCCAGACAGGACTTTTGTTCGCCCTTTCATCGGATACGTGCACGTTGCTTCCTCCAGTACGAGCCTTGGAGCCCAGCCATAGGCTTTGTCCTGGATGAATTCTTTCCTGTCCTTTTTCCTCTTCTTTGTTGCTCAGTGTATGTTCTAAGAAAGCATTTCAGACAAATATATGATCAGTGCAGTTGGTTTTATGTCTTTTGGCTCCAGTGTTATGTCAGTAATATCAAGCTGTCATCCAAAAACTGTCTCGTCTGAATTCAGAACTCACAAATTAACACTTTACAGGGTTTCACTTCATAGGAGCCCATCTAGGTTCAGTCAATTTTTTCCAATTTCACTCTGTCAAAACACACTTAATCCTGGCTGTACAGTACTAAAGTACTGTTTAATCGGTTTTGTTCACTTGATGCCAGTCAAAGTGCTGAAAACTCAGTGAGGTGAATATTGTTGTCTTGTGATTTTGTTTTCAGGGTTTCTTCCTGACTGTGTCCCCAGAGTCAATCCTCAAGGTGGCAAAGCATGCTTCAGAAAACAACAAGATCTTCTGCATGAACCTGTCAGCACCATTCATCAGCCAGTTTTTCCTGGAGCCCCTGATGAAGGTTATGCCTTACGTTGACATTCTCTTTGGCAACGAAACGGTGAGTGAAACAAAACGTGTTCAGATATTTTGCTGATCTTATGACATTTTAAGCCCTTTAAGATGCGCTCACGTGTATCTGCTTACATAGTATTTATGTTTATGATTAAGCTTTTTGTTGTTATACATGTTTTTAGTACTTTTAATTAAGTTTTAAAAGTAGTGAAGTGAAATACTTGTAACAAAGTGCATTGGCCAAAATTGTCCCCATAGATATCCCTTATTCCATGTTACACCAGTATCATCAATAACAATTTCTACCTTTTACATCCTACATTGTGAGTTTAACAAATGTGTCTTATTAGTGGCAGCAATGTCAGTCTGTTGGTCAGTTGGATGTTTGATCCATACTGAAAATCTCTTCACCAGTTGAATTAATCCTGACTTTGATCAACCCCAGTTCTTTATTTTCATGGCACCGTGAGTTTTAACTCCTCTGCTTTTGATTGATTGCAGTATCTCAACACTTATTGGGTGGATTTCTGCAAAATGTGGTACAAATACTTATGTCCTTCACAGGATGAAATGCAGAGACTCAGTGAACCCTGTGAGAGTTTTCTTGCACGTTTGCTAAATAATTGTTACCATCATTGTCAGCTGTATTTTTATATGACTGCTTTTGTCGTAGTTCCAGGGAACTTTAGCTGATAATAAAAAGTGACATAAAAACACTGCAGACCAGTGATTGGCTGGTCCATCACCATGTGGGAGTGTCAGATAGTGATTTCGTTTACGCTGAATAGATGTTCAACATATCTCTTTTGGAGTTGTCACTCGCAAGCTTCCACCATGTAGTGATCCTTCTGTGAACACACACAAAAAGATGATGTTTTAAGAAAATAATTAAGATTTTCCTTAATGTTCTGTTTTAGTTATTATACTTGATTTAAACTGGATTATTTTTTAACTCAGGCCTAAAATAAAGGTGGACAGCTGAAGGCTACTAAAACATAGAATCAATGGCCACAATTCAGTGTTGATGAGTGTGTTTTAAACTTTAGCGGAGTTCATCTACAGTATGTGGTTAGGCTTTAGACAGAGGCTACCATCAAGATTTTGATACTTTTATGATCCAGCTTCCTAGTGCAGGGTAAGTCACTATCCACTATCCACATCCACTAACTGCACCCATTTATACAGATTAAATAGAAATGTGAAACATTTCAGTAAGTGATTAAAGGAAAAAAGAAATTTAAATTGCAATACAAAATCAAAGCAGACTTAACAGAGCCTTTTTCACCTTTGAGTCCTTTACACATCATGTCAACATCTTATCTTCCTACTTTGCTTAAAGTTAAATGAAAATTCTACCTGCTGTTGGATTCCTTTAATTGTTCTTCTCTTCATTTGACTTCTCTCTTATTACTACCCGATAAAAAGATTAATAGAATTAGCCCAGTGATCATTCATCTCAATATTGTCCCCATCTCATGCTGGTTGATCTATTGATTTTTCTCAGCTTTGTGGAAGTGAGTAGCTAGTTGGGGGTCAAGCTGTGGTCGCAGACTGCGGTGCTGCTGGGAAGTATTCTCTAACGGGCCAGATGAGTTTGGCTCTGAGGCACCACCTGTACAAACTGCACCTTTGGGGGTGCGTGAGGGGAGTTGATGTTCACTGGACTGAACTCGCCTCCCCACTGCTAAAGCTACTAAACAGAGCCCTGTCTTCAGGTTAGAAATGGGGTCCCCAGACCAGGACAGAGCAAGAAGAAACTGCTCAGTATTTCAGGATTTATTGCTGTTGCTGACTTCAGCTCTTTCCTCCTTTCCTTTTTTTTTTTTTTTTTTTTCCTGCAGCCAACATAAGACCTTCCTTTTACACATGCACCTCTCTCTCTCTCTTTTGCACCCTAATTGCTGTGAGGAACGGTTCTGTCTTTTTAAACCATGGTGTACATTTTGTGTTATGTATTTTCAGGTGGGTGGTACTGTAACTGTTTGCTTTAGAAGTTTACTCGCACCTCCAGTCATTAGACTGGATAATTGCAATGTATGTTTGTTGAAGGAGATTATCTTTTGGAGACTCTGTCAGGGCTCGTTCTTAGAAAATTAACCTTTTAAGACACTAAAATAAGAGCTTTAGTGAGAGACAGAGCAGATATTCACTGCTTGGATGTCTGAAGCATTGAGGTCTTCAAAGCTCGGTGTAAGACTAATGTCTGTTCGGTGATGTTTTGGCTCATTTTGCCCCCCCACACCCCCTCTCCCGCCTCATTCCCCCACCTGTTGGCTGGTGGGAGGAGGCAGTAGGGAATGACTGCTCATACAGTCAGGCCCCAGACCTCCCATTGTGCACAAGCCAGACGAGGTTGCCGGTCATGCAGCATGATGAGTGACAGGCAAGAGGGCTGACTTGCCTACACTCACCCCCTCCAGCCCGCCAGGCCATCCTCTAACCCCAACTTCCACCCCCCAATGTGATGGATAAGCCTCAGCCCGTGATGCTTTCATAACAAGTCAGTGACAGTCAGCATCATGCAGTCTGACTCCTATTGCCTTGCAGAATGTGCCATAAGGGAAGGCTAATGTGTCTGCCTGTCTCTGCCTTCCTCACCCACACTCAATGAGTCACGAAACAGAGCTACCCTCACTGGGGGAAATACTTATAAAGCAGCTATAGGATCTTATGTTTTCAAAGTGACTAATTTGAAATTTAAGCAGAATAGTTTTTGCAAAATGCTGCATCATTTGTCAAGAAAGGAATCTTATTTCTGATGAATTATTATTTTTTGTTTTGTTTTTTTGAGACCCCAGAAATATAATGCAACAAGACAGACACAACGTCAGTTTCTTATTTTGTTTTGTTTTTTGTTTTTACTCCTTCTGAAGTGGAAACATCTCCGGTGATTGTGAATCTACCCTGGCTTATTCTGCTATAACTGGATCCTGCTGGTACTTGTTTGAAAGCTGGCATCAGCATGGCCTGCCTGGCCTATCAACAGCCTTTTGCTTATATAACAGTCTCCCATCCATCCTGTAATTACTGCCTTTTTGGGGCATAGTGTAGTGTCTGTTACTTCACTGGTGGGGTGGGAGGGTCCGGAGAGTGACGATGTTTCTGCATTGTGAGGGCCTCTGAGATGGTGCCGACAGAGACACAGAGACATCAGAGGCTATTTCACTTAATTGGCAAACATGTCGTGTGATAACCTGGGAACAGCACGGGCCTAATGGAGTCCTCCTGTGCCATCCTCCTCTGACTACCTGACATGGAACCCAGGGCATTACATTTCCCTCGGTTTAAAGGCCGCACTTAATTAGGCCCGAATGAGGGAATCATTACCACTGGAAAAACCACATGCCAGTGGATTTCAGATAGAATTAGACACAATTTGCTTTTGCTATTTCAGCACAGAGATAAACCACACAATGAGGGGGGGATCGTTACTGGCAGAGTTGCATTGTGGTATTTCAGACATATCTCTGCTAAATGGAATGATTAATCAAGTCTTAAGTTAATCACCCTGACTGATATTTTTTTAATGCTGGCATTCAGGGTTTTCTCCCTCACTCTTTTTTTTTTTTAAATCTCTCCAAATGGTTTGAAACATGCTACCCTAATAACACGGTCCAACACAGGAGCAACTTCGTTTTTAGTCTCCCAGCCAATCCCCAACAACCTCTTCACTCCTCTGCCATTAACATTATACACCAACCCCCATACATGGAGCTCCACATGCTTTCCATTGCTGTCCGATGCTTTTTGCAGCTCCACACTCAGAGGGAGGGTACTTATATGGGTCCCAGCCCTATCTTCCAAACGAGAGACAGTCATTTTAATTGAAGACTCAATAGGTGAGCCATTTAACAAAAGTGGAAATGGCATTCAGCTATGTATTAATGTGCTTCGCTGAGGCAAAAGGAGCCATCATCATTTCAGTGTTCAAGCTGTTTTAAAACAGCATTTAGCCTGCTGTCTCTCCAGGCCATGAGAGCAAAATGACACAGATTTCTTCTTTGTACTCTGTACTTTGTATGAATCTTCCCCACCTAATATTTTTATGGTTATTTCACTTATTTTCCTACCCATCCTTCAGCACCTCTCCCTGATCTAGGTGGAGAGATACAAGCAGCTCTACAGAAGGTTATTGTCATGAAAATTCCCTCAGGTCTTCTGACTCTTGGCCCCATTTTCTCCGTCTGCATGCTGTGTGTGTATTTATGTGTGTTAAGGGGATGCTGTAATGATTTTTCCAGGACAGTATGCACATATGTATATGTGTGTGTATATATATGTATACACACACACACACACATATATATATATATGTATATATATATATATATATATATATATATATATATATACATACATATATATACAT
>JBAMYA010000011.1:5606451-5636096 GCA_037176975.1 Arrhamphus sclerolepis
ATACATATATACACACATATATATATATATATATATATATGTACATACACACACACACACACATATATATGTATATGACATGTGTATGTATGTGTGGGTGCACACGTGCGTTTTTATAGTTGATGGGGAATGATAAAGACAGATATATAGGCAACATGACGTAATTTCTTAACATGTCTCCGGGTTCGTCACCTGGCTGTGTTTGTTTGATGAACTCCTTGGAAGCCTTATCTCTGTGGTACGTCCTGTGGCTGTTTATCGTCTCTGTGACGTGTGCAGGACTGTGGAAGTACGTGCTCTCCGCTGTCAGTATGTGTGGGTGATGGCAAGTTCACTAAAGACCCCTCAGGGTATGAGGGATGTTCTCGAAAAAGAAAAACAATTGGAGAAAGACTTTCCCCTTGACAGCTCACCCACAGCGGATTCTCAATGTACTTCTCAATGGTAGCTTGGGGAAAATATCCCATCTCATTGCCTGAAACACAGAGATGCGAGAACCAGATTAGCGTATTACCAAAACAGCTTCCCTTTTAGACTCTTCTCTCTCCTCCTCCTGTCAGAGCTGTCTGCAGAGAGCAGGAAAGAACATGAGACATTAACCTCTATGTGTTTGTTCACAAAGCCCCACAGGCCAACTGGGAGGATGAACATAGAAATATCTCCAAAGCTGGCGAATTGGAACAATCACAATGTGTCATTTGGAGAAAAAGACATGAAGTATTAGCTGCTGTTCTCCTTTGTGTCTTTCACAACTGAATTTTAATTGAACATGCTATGTCTGAGATGAGTCACATTCCATCCACTCGGAGCCAGAGTACACTGACCTTCAGTGTGACGTACAGTCAGCGAGCCACACGATGAGTCATGGTGGACATTAACTGTGATGATTTCTTAATGCAATAGCTACATTGCTTTTAATGAGTGTTCTTGCTTGATTTCATTCCTGTGGTCAAAATCTCCTGAAGATGCAAGATGGTCGCTGTTGGTTACGAGGGAGTCGGTATGAATATTCAAATGCTAAAAAAAGGCGCAGAAGGTATCACACAGGTGGATCATTGTATTTCCCAGTAAATAGTTTTAAAATACTGAATCCGCTTTAATCACGATCTACTCATATTTGAGTTAATATACTAACTTAAAGCGTACTTAAATCAGTGTAGAAGATTATAAGGGGCACTGATGTTGTTGATGAGCAGAGTGTGAGAAAGTACTACAAGAAAGTGGTAGTTAGGTCTAATGGTTAAATAAAACTCTATCAAACTGGATCGTGACCCAACTGCTTTCCAGCCAACGATCTGTATTTTTTTTGTTTTTTGTTTTTTTTTACAGTTTCATTCATTGACTACCTGTCCTTTATGGTTTGATTTACAGGATGCATAAGCCCCCCAAAAATACAAAATCTGTGCATTGCTGCTTTTTCTTCCATTTGTTTTGGTTAGTTCTACAGGCAACAGGGATGATCATAGATCCTAGAACTCAAATTGAAGTTCCTTCCTCATTTTAAGCACTCTCCATGCACAAGAGGATCAGCCAGTTGTATAACTATAAGATGAATGGTGAATTGGCTGAATGAATGAGTGCAGAGCTGGGCAAGTGCTATTTCAAAAATACCTTTGATAAGATTGATTAAATGTTGGCTTTGTAAACATCAGCTGTTAAAGGGTACATATTATGAATAATATCACATTTTCTGTGTTTGAGGGTGCATATTTTGGTGTCTAAGGTGGGTATAAACTCAGAAACTCTGAGCTAATAAAACCCTGTCAATTTGTTTTGGGGCCCTGAAAATATGTCACTCAGTGACAGTCATCACAGACCCAAATCAGAGCTTCCCTCACTTTACCCACATCCATCTTCACATTATGCTGCATTTGCAGTGGCTCATAAGTGGATAGCATAAAAGCAGCGATTTCAAAAGAGGCACACACTGTGGAAGAGAGGGGTGGGGTGATGCTGGGTTGTTATCCAAAAGCACAGTTCTCTACCAGGTTAGATGCTAATCTCCGTAGATATTTCTACAACGCGGTACTCAGAAAACTTTTTTGCAGATGATGGTCGTTTCAGTTAAGTTAGCTTTACATACACACATTTGGTTTATATAGCACTTTATTAGGACACTCAAAAGATGCTTCCGAGAGAGAAGCAGCAGTCAAATGCCAGCGTCCTCTCACTCTGTGCTTTGGAAAGATATATAGACAACTCAGAAATACCCGCGCAGAGTCACAGAGGTCTGTTTGAACTTATCCCAGCTCTCTTCAGGTGTGAGGCTGGAGTTCATCCTTGACAGGTCGCCAACAACTACTCCCATCTCACTCATGCATAAGGGCAATTTAGAAACACCAATTAACCTAACGGGGATGTTTTTTGGACTGTGGGAGGAAGCTGGTGTACCTGGAGAGAACCCACAAAAGATCATGCAAACTGTGGGGTCTTGAACCAGGAACCTTTTTGCTGTGAGGCAACAGCCTGATAAAATAAAACTCTGCAGTAGAATATGGGATTTTTCCTCTCTCTGTCATTCAGATTCTAAAAGGAATGTGCTCCATGAGTAATTTTTACAAATAAAATTAAAGTGAAAAAGTTGATCCCCATATATGTAATTAGGTTATAGACCCCTAACACATTTCCCTCTCATTCTTTTATGAATGCATCTTAGATTATAAAAGTCCACTGGATAACAGGAAAAACATTTTTTCTACAAAACCTCAACATAAAAATAGATTCAATCAGTGTCCAAGATAATATTTGGGAGGCAAACAAAATTAAAAAATAAAAAAAAATAGGAAAAAAGAAAGGGTGTTAGGCTGTTAAACTATTCATTTTTTTCTAATGTGTGCACAGCTTTCCACGGGAATAGGAAGTATCGAGTTAGCAAGTTTTGATGATGAAAATTAATTAATCTGCTAATTTATTGATGTCATGTTTGTGGAATGTATGTGGGGAAAGCCATGCTCTCAGTGGATTTTAATTTTGACAGCGCAATCATCACATTGGTATCACTGGTGTTTTCTGACACCTCCCATCTGTGCAGCCCATGCAGTTATTTATCGCTTTTGTTTTCGCCAGTATTTTTGCCAGTATTTTTCAAGTACTAAAGATGTCTCTGCCTACAGGAAACAATAGTTGAGCAGAGCAGCAACACATTGATTTAAATAAACTCAGAGTTTGTGGATGGCACTGACAAAAATCTGCAGTGCTCACATTGTTTTGAAACAGAGACAAGCGATTGTAACTGAACTACAACTTGGTAATTGCAATAATTACTCAAAAATAAATAAATAAATCATTAAAGGTCTCATAAAGTGGGCTGCTGGATTTAAATAAGCTGCATGCTTTTTCTAAGAGTTGCCTCTTACACTTGCTTGGACATTATTTTTGATCATCCAAGAGATATCGCCAGTTGCTCACTTTTGATCTTTCTAAATCCCGCTGCGTGCTGTTATATAATCAGGTCTAAATGTATCCCTGTTATCCTTTTTCAACAGTCCAAGATAAAGTTCTGACTGTCTTGATCATGTACAGATTATCTATCATATTTTTCTGTGGTGTATGGTGTTAAGAGTGATACAACCTGCTTGGAAGAACATTTGCCCAACGCCAATTTCAAATTGTAGTATCAGAAATTCTTATTTGTTCAGAGCCCCGCCAATAAACACTCTGCCAAGAATGTGTGTCTTTGCTGACATTGGTTTGTCTGTTTGTCTGTTTGTTTGCAACATAACTCAAAAAAGTTATGGAAGGATTTTCATAAAAATTTCAGGATATGTCCAAATTGGGATGGCGAACAAATGATTAAATTTTGAAGGTGATCTGGATCCAGGAATTTTTTAAAGGATTCTTTATCATTGCGAGATAGGACCATTTTCAGGATATGCGTATATATCTCCACAATAAATGCTCTGGATGCTTGGCAAAAAAAAAACAAAAAATACAGGACATGGTCATGACAGCATCAATAATGTATAATAGTATGATCCAGATCCTGGCAATATTCTGCATACTAAGATCCAGAACATGAAAAAAGTCAGGGGTGATCATCTTTTTCAACAATGTGAGGTAATAAATCAAGATACAGACATGCAACTAACACCACATTGTAGCTGACAGTCTGCTGAAATAGAAGTATGTTAACAGATTTGATGTATCTATAATAGTTATGGAGCGAGATCCAGAAACCGCCATTACGAAAATGTTGATTTTCACAAATAACTATTAAACTAGTAATGATATCAATGTGATTCCAATTGCTAAGGGTATGTTTTCATGGTCAAAGAATCCAATAAAATAGATAAAGAACATATAGGAATATTATTAATATTATTTTTAGGTGTAAGTCACAACATGTGGGGGAACTGTGCTGCTTGGCAGAGGTCTGCGCTCTCTGAGTGCTTTTCTAGTATTTTTATGTATTTGTCAATGTACAGTCTGTATCTGGGCTGTAGTACTGTAGAAATTGCTGGATATGTTCTTTCTCTTCCCATTTTATCAAAGGTGCATCCTAACCTAAGGCATGCTGTGCTAGCTAGCTAGCTAGTGTGCTTATGTGTAGGCACAATACGTTCACTTAACCAGGAAAAAAAAAAAAAAGAAAAAGACTTCTGAGAGCCTGATCCAACAGTCATAGCCGGTCAAGCTGAAAATCAGACAATCCCAGTCACCAGCTGAGCAATCGGGCCGTCCTTATTGATGGAGTCTTTTGCTTTAATCAGTGGCGCTCCATCAGTTTAGCTTCAGGGTAAACTTTCATCAGGACACAATCTACAAATAGACATTCCCTTCTGCTAATAAACAGATTAAAGCCAGAGACCTTCTTGTAATAAGAATACAGTGTTAAACAGAGTGTGGCTCTCTTCAGCGTTAGCTGGCTTAAATGTCAGTAAATAAATGAGAGAAATCAAGGCTTTCAACCACCTTTTGCACTCTACTTGAAGAGCTGCTTTATTAAAATTCATTACATATTTAAATGGATTGTTTATTTATTTTTGGCGAAGTCTGACCCACAGTATCTGAATACACTCAGAACAGACTGGTGCTTCACTTTCGATCCATGACCTACTAAGTGGAAACCTCTGAACTACATTATCATTGGCTGTAACAGACATTTAATAGACAACTAATCTGTTTTTACTTGCATTTAAAAGAAAGAAGAAAGAAAACAAATAAACATGACTTCTGAGAGAGGGTAATATACACATATATTCAGTAATAGGAAGATAATTGGCCTTTGAAATCATAATATTACTAAACTGACCATTTAACATTATTCAGAAAGACCTCAGACATCCTTTTGCATTAGTAATTTTAAGCAATTGGCCTTGCAAAGTGAGGCTGAAATGTTTTTAGTACAGTAAGGAGTATTTGATTGTGTATGAATTCAACTAGGAAGATTATGTTTGTTCTTCTGTTAAAAGGTGTCACCACCAAAAAAGGTTGGAAATGACTTTATTCTGTATGAAAGTGTGGCTACAATTAAACCATCAACCCTTTTTTCTGTGTATATAAGTGGAGAGTTGATTCAGTGCAGAAGAAGAATGGTCTCTCTGACACTCCTCTGTTTTTCCTGGCTGTCTGTTTGCGGGTCATGGTACTTTGGGAGCCAGCATGGCTCCACCAGAGGAGTCCGACTAACCACTGTAATTGTGCCGTGTTGAAGCCGCCTTCCCCAGCCCGGGACTGAACCATGAAATATTTGAAAATGCCGGGGTTAAGAGAGGGGGGTCGTTGGCAGTGCAACATGAAATGTGAGCCCATCGAGCATCTTTAACAAGCAGGCAAATAGAAAGCCAGCCAGTCGGGCAGCCTGAGCACGTGGTGAAGCCTGCAGAAGGAGAATAATTATGGATGTAAGAGGAGATATTGCATTGGGAGCAGATCAATAGTACCTACATTTTGCTGCCGTACAGATCAGTATATTTCTGTCACAGTGGGAGAAAATACAGGATATAAGCTTGTTGCTAGAGAGACTTGCAGAAGTTGGAACACTGGCGAGTTTCCCAGATACCCTTACAATCCTAGGGCCTGTCCTGCTCCCAAATTCTGTTGCTTGCTGTTTGGCTGAATGCTCTTCTCCCATCTCCAATCCTCTTATCCACACAGAGTTGGCGGGAGGACTGGCCTTTGTCTACTCATAATTGTATTCCCACAGTCCAGACTATACAGTCATGTTTTCCAGTGTTGTTTGGAGGGCTCCCCTATTCTCCTCAAAGTTAGAAAATTCTGGGTAGGAGGAAGACAAAGACGTAATCAACCATTATAATTTGCACACCCATAATACCAAATAAACGTTTGTGCCATGGGGTATTGAATACATGCATTCATTTGCCCATTGCCTTTTATTTAAGCAGAATGAAATGATGATTTTTTATTTATTTATTTAGGACATATTATGTCAAGTATTTCTCTTAAGAAGAGCCCCTTTGTTATAGTCTATATGTGAAAGTTAAGCCCTTGTTGAAGGGGCCTCTGAGTAGATTTTCATCAGGCAAATGACCATCTTATGCCACATAAACAGATAACAATAGGCTCTGAATATCAACTCGTAATTTACATGGTTAATTTATCCACCCAAAGCTCTCATGTCCTTTATGTACACAAATGGTTTGAATTATTTTGAGGGCTTCATTTTTTTTTTTTTTTTCCACCCTGGGTTTTTCATCGTCTAAGGCATGCAAGTCTTTCCAGAGCAGATCTTTGTTTCTCATTAGTAGCTAAATAGAGCAGGCTAAGTGCTCACATGTTTATTACACACAGGAGGGTATGGTCACTGTTTTCAACAGTTCTCTGTTGAGACAAAAAAAAAAGAAGCTGTCTTGACCTTTGCCTGCAGCAGCTTCAATCAGATGTTTGTTGAATTTACTGGATAATAAACTGAGAAAGATTGACACATTGGTCCGTCATTGAGCTCAACTCCATCAAAGGTTTTCGTGACAAACATTTCAACAAAGCAGATTTCAATTGAGAATGAAAAAAAATAATGATGATGATGATGATCATTCTCAAGTCAGTACTTGAGGAAATGTTTACAAAGAACAAAATGGCTGAAAAATACAATCATACAACAACAGAGTTACCAACCCACAAGTAGAATTTAAATGCTGTAGAGATCTAAAACAGGGAACCATTATAAATGTGCAGGGTAGTGGGCCCTGGAGACCAGGATTGAAGAACACTGTATTAACCTTATATAAACCATAATTCCAACTAGAAAAAATTTCTTTAAGGCTTTGTCATGATAACTGTAACTTAACCAAATCGCGTCCATATATATGTGTTGGCATGTTTTCTAGTTTGATTCACTTGGCTCATAAACACATTATATTCTTGAATTGTTGCATTTTGATTGCTTCATGAAAAACTGCAAAACACCGTCTCATTCTCACCTAAAAGCACAAAGAAGCACAAAGGCAAAACAGAAATGCATTAATCTCTAATGAAATGAAGTTTTAATGCTTTTCATATCATGTTTATGCAGGATCTCTTCACTTATTAAGAAAAAGGCTTTCAAGGCCTTCAGTCGCAGGTTTATAACTCGAGGGCTTCCAGGTAACTAAATCGTTGAATGTTAAAGAATGCCAAACTTATTGTTGCAGTCAGACTTTTTTTTTTTTTTTTGCTTAAATTGTGTGATGAATTGATGCAGCGTCCCTGAAAATGTGCCTAAAAGATTTGCAGACACAAGTGCAATTCAGCTGCTTTCATTTGTGGGAGTAAAAAAAAAGCACAAAATCTCCTCCTGTGGAATTTTAAGTTTAATTAAGTGAACCTTGGTCAAACTTTCTTAATAAATAAACCTTACTTGAGCCAAGGACTAAAGTTAACTTAATAACTGGTGAAATAGTTGTTTTAGAGGCTTTTATTCCTGCCTTTGCTTCAGCGAAGTTAGTAATTGAGCCAAGGTACTTGCAAGATAGCATCAAACAGTTTATGTCGTTAAAGTAAAAAGACTTTTCTATATAGCCATTTAGAAAAAATACATTGTATGCCACGCACATTTTCATTGTGGAAAAAAATTGTCAAAATATTATGTTTGAGGCCGTGTTTGTTTCACATAAAACATTTGAGTACAATTATGCAGTTTCTCCATGTTTATCCTGCTCTGCTATGCCTTCTTCTTCTGCAGTACCTAAAAGTGGCATACAGGTTTAATGATAACTTCAAAAGAGGCTCAGTCTGCAGGGAACGATGAGGTGGCTACATGTGGAATATCTAGCTCCATCCCCTAAAACTCACCACTGCACCAGGGCTCTCAATGCATGGTTGAAAATAGTGCGTTTGAGTTATATTCTTGTGTTGCTTTGACCAAAGAATATGACAAATATTTAATATCTTCGAAAATTGTGTGTAGCTTTTGTAAAAAAAAAAAAAAATCAAAAAACAAGACAAACTACTGGGTGTCTCATTAAATATATCTGGTAAAATCCAAGCGGCATCCATCCCACTTCTGGGTTGGAGCCCAACAAGGAAATATGTTTTGCTGCAGTTCCTACAATGACCACTAGGTCCTGGCCCCATGTTAAAAGTGCCAAATTTGCAGCAAAATTAAACTTATTTACTGCCTGGTAAAAAAAAAATAAAAAAAATTGTTTTTGGTCTCCATAGATGTTGTATCCATGACAACTGTACAGGGAATGAATTTTTTCACGTCCACGCCATATACATTTAAATCAAGCAATAAAACTGACCAATCAGATGCATGGATTAAATTCACATGCTTGAAAGAGAGCTAGCCACTGGCTCTGCTGTAGGCTTTCACAGCTTTGGCTCTGCACAGTTCGAGGAAAGCTGGGCTTCAAAGGCTCTCTGTAGAAACCAGTGAGTGATGTGACCAGATGGTTGTCCAGCTATATATGTCAATGGTGGGACCTCCTGTCGAGCTGATGCACCAGCAGCACTTGTTTCGTTCTGGGTGACTATCTGTTAGTGATGCTTAAGATGAGGACATTCAAACTACATGAAAAACAATGAATATAACAGTTCAGTTCAAAAATATTTTATTAATTCCCCAAAGGGAAATTAGCTAACGAAATAGGGTAATATAATTTATCATGCTCGGTTAGCAGAAGTGAAGCCAGCCAAGCTAGAACAGCTAACTGGTGGCTGTGTTCCAGCTGGTTTCTTAGCATTGATGGTTCTTCCTCTTTACAATATGTCACAACATGCATTATGGAGAAAAAGATGCTTCAGAAGCTCTCGATACAAACCTATGGGTCACCGGACAGTTGACCATATCTGCTTCTTCTTCTTTCTTTTTTTTTTTTTTTTTTTTTTTTTATAAACAGAAGAACGTGAATTATGGGGTGACCATACAAAATATCAAAAGAAACTATGTGGATAGCACAATTTCACATAGTTACTAGAATGTTGACTTTGTGTGACGCTTTGACACCGCAGTCCGTTGTTGTGATTTTTCAATGTCTATAGGATTGAGAAAAAGTAAATGAGGTAATGGCTATACAAGGAAACAATAAATGTTTACAAATGAATATTTACAGTCAGTCAATTTAGCACACTGTTAGAAAGTCAGTTAGATGGTAGAGAGTACTGGCAAGTGTGATATGTTTGTGTCAAAAAAATGCAAAACTGATGCTTTACAGGAAGGGGCATCGCAGAATTTTCTTCTTGAAGAAGCTTTAGTTCTTCAGTGTTAGCAGCAAGATACTACATTTGTCTTTAGTGGAGAGTGTAATCTCTTCTGCAGGCATCTGTTGGAGGATCATTATTAGAACCAGTGACTTAGAAAAAATAACAAAAACTAAACAAATTAATAAAGAAAGTTGGCTCTGTTCTGCAGACTGTTCTGGAGCGGATTATGCAGAGAAGGATACTCCATAAAATGAAAAACAGAATGGACAGTGCTGAGCAACACTGTAATTCAAAAACAGTGTCCTCAGTCAGGCTTTTTCAAAACTGCTTCAATACTCACAGCTACTGGAGGTCCTTCCTTCTTCTACAAGGAATTCATTGAATACAATGAAAAGTTGATTTTCCATTTGGAGATTAATAAATTATTATTGAACTGAATTGAATTGAGGCAAATAAAAAAATTCATTCAAAAGCACAAAGATAGTCATTTAATAAAATACTGATGTAAAATCACAAGTATAAGTAATGTTTTTCATTATTTATTATTCAATAAATAGGTTGTGAGATCTGTTGTCTGCCATGCTGGCAGGGCCATGCCACTCTGAAAACATCTGAGCATATTTCCAAGTAGGTTTAGTCTCATTAAATCAATCAATACATTTTTAAAACCACAGCATATATAAGCTACGTTTATAAGTCAAAATAACAAAGCTGTTTCAAGTTACTCATTGCTGATGGTCGATTGCTAAGTTACATGGTGTGGAGGTAACCTCCATGTCCTATGATAGCTTGCTGTATAATACTGCAAAAACACGCTTGGTCAACATCGTAGAAGCAATGCAAATTAAGTATTTGTGTCATATTGCTAACTTGGCTCACTCTGTGAGAAAGTACAAACACACACACTGTGGACAAAGAAAACAAAGCTCCTATAAGCTTGAAATATGAGGCGGACCGAAAAAGAGAGGCTGTGTCTCATATCAACATTATATCCTAAGTTGTTACATTAATTGTACGTTATGTTTTAAAATGCTGGACCCTGGAATTTGAAAATATTATAGGTTGGTATGTGAACCCATGGGAGCCAAGCACAGCATTGCTATGTGACAGCAGAAAAGAAACAAGGGATGAACAAAAAGGATGCTTAAAGTCATGGACCTGTGTGAAATCTCATAGAGAATGATATTCAGAGCAAAAGATCTGAGTGAAAACGGGGACACAGAAAGGAAACAAGCTGGGAATTTGAGTGCAGTGAGAGTTACTAGAAGTAGTTAAAAGCTGCTCACTGAGTAAATCATTTCTTCTACCATTAATCCTTCATCCACTTCCTTGAGAGATAGGCAGTTTCTGGTAGTCTGGTGTAGTGTGCTGACCCCTTGTTAAAGTCCAGAGGTGAGATGTGTGATAGAGGCTTTCAGTGCTGATAAGGCCTTCTGGCTGATAACTAATTTCCCCCAATACAGAGCTACTGCTGCCACTGCCACAGCTTCTATTAGCCCCAAAAGGCTCTCTGAATGGACGCCTGGTCTTTCTTGCTACATCAGGGGTTACACCTTCTGTATTGAACTGGTTATGCAAACCCTTGTTTCCTTTGCTGAGATTGATATCAGCGAAGATATTTATGTACTGCACATGTTTCCGATTGCTTAACCTTTGGACCTGAGCTGGGGGTGCTGCTGCTGTCCCCGCGGGGCTGATATGGAGACCTCTGTCCTGCCCTTGTAGGCAGACTGAGATAGATAGGATCAGAGGCTGGTTACACTGGTGTATAATGGAATGGGCAGAAAAGAATATTGTTGAAAGTAGGTGGCATGAAAGCTTAGGTTACCCTTGCACTTGCTTTTAGGTTCGGACAAATCACCACAGATGTATCTGTTATTTATTTGATTCCATTTCCTTTTATATTCTTAACTCTTTCCAGTAATGAATTGACAGTTTGAGAGCGACAAACGATGATATTTATGCATTTGATGCACAGCAGTTTTAATAAAGCGTCTTCCATATTGCCACATATTTGTAACTGGTTGGCAACTCTGCTCTGATCTGCTCCAGTCAGAACTGGAACTGAAGAGAATGGAGGCACATAGAATTATACTATTTACATAAATGTTATTACTTATTAGACATTTTTCTGTCATTGAGCTTTGACCTTCAATTATGTAGATCAAAAGTCAAGAGTCAGTTATGTCAGTGGTGAGGATCTATCTGATTGATTTTGAGGAATTGCTTCCCGTTTGTTGCTCAGCACTGTCTGGAAGTATTTTTTTTTTTTTTAATCTGAACATTTGGATTCTCTTTTGCACATCTGCTTCGCAAATCCATTGATTTTTCACAGGGATTTAAGTATGGCCATTCTAGCGAGACAAAGATTAATGAAGTTATTGCAAGATAACTTGCCAGTGGTGGGTGCTGTCAACTAATTAGTTACAGGATTACTGAGAAACTGCTGTGAAACGCAGCTTTTTAGAATACTGTTGCGTATGACTGCGTATCAGGGGCAACAAATTCACATTGTTCATCTGTGGACCAGGTTTCAATCAACATCATTAACTGCTCCTTTCATCACAAGCTGATCATTTTTGGAAGTTGTCAAAGGGTTGTTTCTTGTTTGTTTTTTTTGTTGTTGTTTGTTTTTTTAACTCGCTAAATGAAGGAGTAGTGCTCAGCTGAGTATGAAATCCTAATTGTTTTCTGATACAAGTCAGCAGGCATAATAGGAGAAATTAGCCTTCACTTTCTTAGCCTAATAATTGTGATTAAAATGTGACAAACTGCAGTTAAAAAACTATACTGTGGCTGTACTTTTAATTTATGAGTGTTTGTTGTTTTTGTTTTTTTCTGCACCTGCACAGCACTAAGAAAAACTGGACTTGCTTGACTTATTTGTCAAAATTCTACCACAGCACATGCGCACTGACAACCCTCTTTCCACCGAAAAGCTTGCTGTACAAAACGCAACAACACAAGACAGTAATATATTAAACTATGATATATCAGACATCTTTATGTTTAATGCAGGCAAATTTCAATGTAGATTGTCCAGCTATGGTATGTGGGAGGGACAAAATTGCATGTACATGAATACTAAATTAAATTTAGATGCCAAAATATGGGATCAAAAGACAACTAATTCATATTAAAAGTGACATTGCAGTTTACACTGCAGTTCAGTGCAGGCAAGAGATATATTTTATAGAAGTTGAGCATTAAAACTTTTTTTATGAACTGCAGGAGGTGACTCAAACGTTCTCTTTCAACATTTTGACGTCTTATAAAGAGTGGACTAACTGTAAATAAGTTAAATTACAAAACAAAAAAAATCGCAACAGTTTTTATGTGTTTTCCTTTGCACAGCTTTGCTTGAAGACATGAGAAAAACAGATAAACACACAGTTTGATATAATATATTCAGACTGGCTGTGAATGGCAGATGTAAATCATTCAGTAAGGGGGAGAAAAAAAAAAACCTTGCACATACGAGTGTACCTGAATGTAGAATCACTTGTCATTTAATGCCACAGAAAAAAAAAACCCAAGTGAAATACAATCAGCTGTTGTTGAGGAAATTCCCAGAGGCACTAAAAACAACTCCTGCCTTTGGAGTGTGTTGTTCTTGCGTGTGTTTACCCGCATGTTTTTGTCCCATGGCATGCTTGAGCAGGATTGCTGCATTCTCCTGAGAGCTTCAGAAGGGCTAGGCACATGTGATTTATTCTTCCTAATCTCCCCTGCACAGTAGCAGGCTGCTGCCTTCATTCCACCCAGTGTGCTTCTATCAGCTTGAATGATCATATTAATAATCACATACTGTTTCTATCAGCCCACATATCGTTGGGGTGGCAGCTTCCTGTTAAGCAGCACCTGAGGGTCAGCGTCTTGACGTCCAGCAGGATATGTGCTTGTGACCTGAGGCGACGTAAACCACACTGACAGCCTTATCCAATCTTGATCAGTTATTTAATCTCCACCCCCCACTCCTTAATGTATGCTGTAGTATTCTGGCTGGAAACACTTGAGTTGAATGCCAGCTGCCGTTTTTGCTGGGCATTTGAAAGCTGTCTGACTTGCTTGGTGATGTCTTGCGTTTACATGCAGGGAATGAGGAAAATATGTCATTTGCTATTGTTACATAGATGTGAAAATAGTTATAATTGGCCGGCTTGTTTGACAGGCCATGATGCAGTCATGCTTAGTTTGTTTTTAAAAGGGTTTTTTTTTTATAGTGAATCAATTTTCATTTCCAACTGATCATTTTTCTCCCTTTGGTTTTCAGTTTCAAAGGTACGTTTTCAGCCAAAGCAGAATTAGTTCCCCCTAAAGTAGTTCTTCAAGACTTTGATGTCTTTTTAATGTGCTCTTTTTGAAATGCACAGAAACATAGAGAATAGGTTTGTTGTCGTAAATAGCTTGTCAGGGTTATGCTTACTTCAGTATTGTCAACCCCACACAGACACACACACACAGTTTCAAATACAATTCAATTTCTGCTTCTGTTTCAGCTCAGGCTAACACGGTCAAACAAATGCTTATTTTCCTGAATCGCCCGGGGGATTTACACATTTCAGCTTATCAACATTTATTAACCTTAGCACTGGGGTTTGGTCTTAGATTTAGATTCTTTGGGAAACACTGAAATTGGATTTTTTTTTTTTTCTTTTTCTGTCTTTCCTGCTGCGACATATGCTCAATAACTTCTAACACAGGAAAAGAGCTTAAAAACTTGTTTCTTGGAATATCTTCTCTTGAAGGCCAGTTTCTCTGCAACAGTCTTTGCGATCTGAACATTTCCTTATGCTCCTCAGTTAAAATAGCATTGTGAAATGACATGGCATAATGAAATATGTTATTTAGGTTAAGTTAAGCTAAATTAGCTTAGGCTTAAGTGTGGTTAAGTCATGTCAGAATAAGCTATAGGTATATGAATAAATGCATAGCTTGGCTACTTTAGTTTTAGCTAAATCTGACTTTTATAGGTCTTTGCTTTATCTCTTTATACTTTGGTTTTGTTTGCTTGTTTTGTTGTATGTTTGTCATCAACTTCACTTCTCAAGTTTACCATCGTAGCTCTGGTCTGTGATTTGCCACAGGACGCAAAGACATTCACAGTTACAAGCTAATCAATATAATTAGCATTCATTAGCTAAAGAAAAATGTATTTCCATGGTTGGTTTCTAAACCAAGTCAGCTAGGCATCTGCCAATTATAATGTCAAGAAAACCCAAGTGTGAAGCTTTGCCAACTGCCTCATTCTTAAATTGTGCATTTCCTTTTTCATATTGCTTGGCAAAAAGTTGCAGACGTCCACCCCCCTGACTTGGCTCTGGATTATTAGCTTAAGCTCTCTAAAAATATCCCTTTGACTGTTTAAGCCTCTGACAGCACCAACATTTCACACATTCAGATAGCTTTGTATTAACTATGGCTGCTGAGGGCTCGTACACTCAGCACGCCTTGTTATCTTTCACCTTGTTTGCCCAAAAAGGAGAAAGGCGGAGAACTCACAGGCCCTGAAATCTGCAACAGATCTCTCTCTTTTTGGAATCAAACTCTGCAGCAGATCATCAAAGGCGAGCATGCAATCTCAGAACAAATGAGATGCTTTTATGGGCGCGTGAGAATTTTGCCCAGATGTCAGTCGAAGCACTTGTCATTGTTGCAACAGCTGTAGAAGCACATGGGACTTCATTTGAAAACCGTCTACCACAGCATGCAAAAACAGCACATGTCAAACGTGAAACATACACAGCCTGAAACATAACATTTGAAAAATATTCACGCCATAAGCTCCTTAAAGAATAGTGATTTTAATTGCCTATCTGTTGTGCTTCATTGGCTTCCATGTGCCGTATAAGTAATTGCACATTTACCATCATTCAATATTTATCATACCAATATATTAGGTTTGGCTAAGCTTATATTACAAACATGTCTGTTGTTGGCATTCATAGCAACTCACAGAAATTAATAAATTCCTAAAATGGATTACAGTGTACACATGTGGCTCATAGACATTTCTTCAATTATCTTTTCTTCTTGCACCCACGCTCTTCCGACAGGCTTTTCTCGTAAATATTATAGCTGCTAACTAGAGGGAGACAGAGGGTGAAGTAGAGCTGTGTGCCACTCAAAAGCACCACCGTTATTCCAGCTTTCATATACATGTCTCCTTTAAATGGTTTGATATGAAATATCACTGTTTTGACAAGGCATTTTCCAAGCTTCTCTTGTCTTTGCAAGATGCCTCATGCTTGTCAGTGATTGAACGTTCCTGAGCAGAAAAGTCAATATGTGGTTATAAATAAAGGAAAACAGATGTGAGACCTGGGCCATCAATAGATTGAAATGGCAAAGGGAGGTAAAAGGAGGAGACTACTCTATCTTTAATGATTATAAAGCTGCTTCTTGACTACAACAACTAATTGACTGCACTTTGTGTGTGTGTATGTGTGTGCGGGCAGGGTGGGGTGGGGTGATGAATTGACATATTGCTGGTGCTGCGAAGTTGATCCAAGGCAGAGAGTCACGAGGCAGCTCTCCAGGGACCAGTAACCTTATTGTTCCATGTCATCTCCTCCCATTCTGTTTGAGGACCAGGTTGTCAACCTGTCCCCAAGGTCGCACAAACACCCGCCCCCCTTCTGGAGATAATTGGATTATTTAGAATCATAGCTTCAACTTATTGCCCCATCTGGGGTCAGAAGTGAATTTAGTGCACAAGGTTGTCTGTCATGATTTGCAGCATCATTTTCAACTGACGAGCAACAGCTTCTGTCATCGGTTAAAGGATCACAGCAATGGCCTATTTAGTGGAAATCAAATACTGGATAACAGAGCTAACCACACTGAAGATAAAACTTTTGTCATTTGGTTACATTTCTTAAGTATTTTCCAGGTCAAGCATATGTTGTCACAGAAACAATAATATGTGCACTTGTACTTGTTCCCATATTTTTGTACAAGTATATTATAATTGTGGTTGCAGATTTCCATCCATTGGTTTGCATACATACGAGTTCACTTTATGAGAACTGAGCTTGACAGATGACCGAAGCTCCTTAATCATTTATAATTTACAAGTTTTGCATACTGCACTTTTGGCATTTCACACAGGAATTTCATGATATATTTTCATCATTTAATTGGTTTAGTTTATTTTATATGAACTCATTCATTCTTGTGTGTTGATGACCTCCTGTTTAGAAGCTTCTTGATGAAACAACCCAGTGATGTTCTAGGAGGCTGCTTATCATATATACACACTCACACACACACACACACACACACACACATATATATATATATATATATAGATATAGATATAGATATAGATACAGATATATATATATGTGTGTCTGTGTGTATGTATATATATATATGTACCATATGCTAACCAGGGGTAACCTGACCTGCCAGAGAGTTTGCTGCATAGAACCATCTGGCAAGTCCTGTGTAGAATTTGATTAGAAAGGAGAGATCCTTTAAAAGAACATTTAGCAGGTTATTAAATTAACCATCTGATTATCATTGTCACAAGCAAGCTTCAACCCACCAAAAGTGCCACACTATTGTTAACACAAAATAAATGCTTTAAACTGCGAATGTAGGAGGCGCAACTAATGTTGTTTTTTCTTTGGCCAGTCCCAATGCCTTGTCTTCAGGAAGTGATCTTGATCTGCAGCAGATTAAATTGTTTTGTTTGTTTTAAAATCAATGTTGCACGTCTCCACCAGTGTTCATGAGGAACGTCTGAGTAGTTTTTTCACATTCTTGCTGACAGACAAACGACTCTGGAAAAATGAATATTACCTTCAGATGGCAAAATCAGAAAAAAAGATGTCCAAAATTATAGGCTTTGTTTGTGTCTTCTTCTTTTTTGAGATTTTGTTTCTGTTCAAAGACCAGGCTACTACCTGTTCATTACAACATGAATATTACAGAGACTACAGAGCACAGCCTTACTTATTTGATCCAATCCGTTAGTTCAAAAGTCCACTTCAAATTGACCTGACATGTGTCACCTGCCACTGACGGGCTGAAAAGACAGAAATATGAAAACCTAAATTCACAACAAGCATACAAGGTAAAAGGTCAGCATCATTGATAAGTTTACATGATTAAATATAAGATGCAACTTGAATAAACAAGAGCATGCTTGTGTATTGGTCACTTGTCAGAAGACTCTAGCAACATGAAGCACTGCAGCATTGGGGATTCCCACATACCAGCACATATTCATTGTTTCAATGATTGTTTTAAGCCTGGAGGTGTTATCTCATACTGCTGTGGTAAGATGAGATAATGTCGGGTAATAGTTTAAATGGGTGGGCTGCAAGCCTATTAAATCAGGAGTTGGCAGAGCAAAGCTAACTAAAGTTACTCATTTTGAAGTGATGTGTGGAGCAGGGGGAAGTGAGATGTCTTTACGCTGCATCTGAAGTGTGACATTATGCTCTGTTTGTGACAGTAATTAACTGCTCTTTTTTGTGTATTTATATGTGTGTTTTTATCTTTTCCAGGAGGCAGCCACATTTGCCAAACAGCTGGGCTTTGAGGTGAGTTGACCAGCAATTGCACAGTAAAAAAGATCCTAAAGGATTATTTTTGCTGATAATGAAGTTCTTTTTGGACAGTGATTGATGTGCTATTATACTCTCCAGGCCTTGCAGCAGTTGCTATGGAAACCTGGCAGTCGTCATGGTTTCTTTGTTCAGCCAGCTCTCTGTTATGACGCACTCTGCTAGGTCTGCACCCAACATCGCCTACAGATGTTATTTATTGAATTTTGAAAAGCCTCTTGGGAAGCTGAGAAGTTGGGCACGGTTTCAAGCCTTTCTCTGCAGGCTTGGGGCTCATCAGGTTGCCTGGTTAAAAAGCCTCCTCATCATCTTCATTGCATTCAGGGATGTTACTGTATGACTTCTCCTCACGTCTATAGTGCGACACTACACTGAAACACTCTGTAGTGTTTTAATAACCAAATTAAAGGCACCTGCGGTTTTATATTATGGAAATGAAGATTGCAGGGCTTGTTAGTCTTTAGAATGTCTGTTTTAAAGTGGGGCTGCCACGTAAAATTACTTTCTTATTCATGGTCTATTTCATGCTTGTATTTTGCATATTCCCTGCATCTTTTTTGAAATGCAAAATCAAAAACAGAAATAGCCAGAGTGTTTTTTTGTTTTGTTTTGTTTTTAAACACATGGGCTCAGGTATTTTAAGTGCCTTCAGTCTTTCAGAGGTAGAGCTACCTTGAAAATGGCTGTGCTCTGTGTGAATAATTGTCATCCAGAATCACTAACGGTGTGATCAACGTGACTGGAATAGAAATGCAATCCTGATGGCAGTGACAGGTTTAAGAAGGGAGAAGGGATGAAGGCAGAAGGAGGAGGAGGAAGAGGAGGGTGGGGGTGTAATGGAGGGGCCTCACATGAAAAAGAAAAAAAAAACACAAAGGGCAAAGTGAAGACTCTGCTGGTAGTTACAATTCTTTGACATTTTCTGTGTCAACCTGATTTGGCAGAACACTCTGCGAAATTGCGTTGGATGATTGTGATTTCTCAGATAACACCAGTGGTGTGTACTGTACTTGCTGGATGTCTTGGTGGTTTTAATTCAAAGATGTTTTCTTCACAGTTGTGTGTGTTTGTTTATGTTTTTACTTTTACTTTTGTTACGTTCTGATGAGAATTCTTTTGATATTTCTGGCAAAATGCTACAGTTCTTCCACAAGCTGGCCCCCATACTGAAGTTTATACGTTTTTATGTATTCATTTATTTATTTATTGTCTACATATAAAGATTCACCACTTTTTTTGGTTTAGGTTAGTTGTCAAATTAAACTACCTGTGGCTTTGAAACTGCACAGATACCCATAATAGTTTTTTATTAGAGTTAAAGGACAAATATTCTATCAATGTTTATTTATTTTTACCTTTTGTGTGTGTCATATTTTCTTCCAGTAAAAATCTGGTTTATTTGCCATTTTGGCCATTTTTGTGGAATTTTAATTAAATATTGTATCTAAACTCCCCAAAAACACAGCATGATGCGCTTTTAATGCATTCTAAAACACTGTTATCATCACATTATGGATGACTAACAAAAATGACAGCAGCACTCCCTCAGTATAAGTACAAGATAAAGAGCATGTCCTCTCCAACACAGCAATCAGCAGATCTGAGCACTGTCGTCTGATTGTGATCTGTTTCCTTTAAATGCTCAAAGAACTCTCTGCATCACAGCTCTAATTGAATCTCCCCCTTGCAGTGTTTCTCAAGCAGCCCGCAGTGGAGATTATCAGTTTCTCACTGGCTTCAACACAGAAATGCAATTTAACACCCTTGTAAAGCTTTCATATTTCACGCTTTGTTGATTTATGTCTGATCAGTTGCCTCACGATCATAAATATTGCCATTTGGCAGTAGTAAACTAAATTGACCATATCATTTGTCAATCCTTTTGTTTTGCACTCACTCTAAATGCTATTTTTCTGCATTGTTTTGCCCTATAGGAAGTTGCCAGGTAAGTGTTTCTGACAGGCAAAAATGAAGACATCTATCTGTGTGGTAATGTTTTTGTGTGTGTGTATGTGTATGTGTGTGTAAACCCTACTCAGCAGCCACCCTGCCACCTCTGGCCCTTAGAACTTTTCAGCTCCTAAACCTGAGTAGTCTGCCTTTTTATGTCAGCGAACATAAAACCTGAGGGTGACAATGTGCCGAAGCCTTGTGTGGTTTTGCATTCAGTGTCTGAAGGAGTGCTTGTGGTTACATCCAGTCACAGTGACAAATTGCTCTTTTTTCACCATCGCCTGCTAACAGCCTCTGTATTAACCTCACCATTAGCACTTACTTAGAGTGTTACACCCATTTTTTCTCAGCCCTGGATCTCCCCGGACCTCTCAGGGCTGATTAAAGGACGTTTGGGAAGCATTTAGAAGTGTAAAAGCTCATTGGTTTGAGTGAGCCATAGTGGCTGCTAGTATTGGGCCAGAGCCTATCTCTCTGATTACTCCCATAATCACAGTATTTGCTCACCCTGGAGGTACTCAAGTGTTAGATGCTAGAGGCATCCATGATCCCTAATGCTAGTTCCTCAGTGCAGTGTATTACAGGAAAACGGGTCTACCCAACTACAAGAAGGCGATAAAGACATTCTACCTGCTCATAGTGCATCATGATGTGTTAATAATAAAGTAGCACTGACAGGTGTGGGTTTTTTTTTTATCCCTCTCATGATCAAAGGCAAGCACTCCAGAGAGCTCTGTCGTCTCCAGGCGAGAATATCCATTCTGTGCAGATGCTGAAGAGAGATGGCCCATTTCAGGAGGAGAAGGAAACAGTGCACGCACCACCTATCCCTTCAGCTCATAGAAAAAAACGTTATCTGACAACAGCATATCTTTACACGCTTATTATCATCTCACTTAGGGAATATGGCATTCTAATATTTTCAGGCTCTCCTGTGACTACATGGAAGCATCATTGAGCACTCCAGTTGATGTGTATCAAACCAGCCTATCTGGTTTGATTATCACCTGATCAGTCTGCTCGGATCTGAAAAAGCCAGAACTTTGACTGACTCCTCTGAAATTGCTCTTCATGGTGTATGCATTCAACTTAACATAGTCACTTTAGCACTGTGGTCTTTTTCACAGACGGAGGACATTGCAGTTATTGCAAAGAAGACGCAAAGCCTCCCCAAGGAGAACACAAAGCGACAGAGAGTGGTGGTCTTCACCCAGGGCAAGGATGACACAGTTGCAACTGTTGGTAGGCCATTCTCATTTTCAACTTCTTGTCAGCTTGTCTGTACAGATATTCAGAGTGAATCAACATCCCTGCTTTTGGCCCCTTTTGGACATCTTTACCCTTCACTCAAATCTCATATCTCAAAACTACACAACGCGGCTTTAAATAGATGCAAGATCGCTGACTGAAGAGTACAAAATCCTATCAGTGATTTCTTTGAAGTTAAGCTCCAATATTGACACCAGATGTTAAAAAATGGTGCTTGTGCTACAATCTGTCATTTCAGAGCATGAAAGAAGTGTGGGGGATGCAGAGAGCAGGCATTGATTTGTGAAGTACCTTTAACTTTGACTTGGACAAACTCCAGACCGGTCCTCAGCAATTTTTAATGCTTTAATTCAAACATCCTGCACTCTTTTTTTTTTCTTTTTTTCCTGGCAAAATGCTGGCAGAGTGACCTTTGGAAGAAAATGACAGGGAGCGCCCTCAAATCAATTCAGCTTCCTTTGATCGAAGCATATTTGTTAGCAGCACATTAAATGGCAGTGTCATAATAAGTGAGCAGGGGTTGCAGGTTTTAGCAGTGTGAAGGGAGATGATAGTTTCCGATTACTGCTGGGAGCCTTTGCCTTTGTTTGAGGCTACAGGTTGTCTCTCCTCATTGCCTTTGCAGTTGAGCTCAGACTAGTGGAGCATGGGGAGAGATGGCCCCAGGTGAAGTTCCAGTATATCACTCACACTGTAGACTGCACAGTTGCTCTGCAAAAACAGGACTTTTAGCACTTAAAAAAAAGATCTCTGTAAACTGCTTTGTCATTTTGGCAAATACATTTTCTTTTAAAGTCTATCACTGGATTTAAAAAAAAAAAGATCTCAGTGGCTGTGCTCAATGTTTTCTTATTAATGATGTATAAATTAACCATTTGTAATGTGAAGAAGTTATATTTGTAATGATCAACTCACAGAATTATTACTCAACTTTGCAATTTCCTTAAACTCAGCTGTTTTTTTTTTTTTAATCATTATTATTATTGTTTTTATGCCTCTTGACTCACTTTAATTTTATGTCCTGCAAACTGTTTGCTTTGTGGTTCTTTACGACCACAGGAGGCAGGTGATTTTGGCATTGCATCACTGATAAGTTCAATGTCCTACCTGTTCATCACCAATAAGCAGGCAATTTCCCTCGGCGGATGTCCTCTTAATAAGCAAATGCAACACAGTAATGCAATTTTCATTCTTCTTGGTGTCATAGTGTGCCACATTTATTCAAAATTACCTAAAAGCTGAGGTGTTCTTTGGTTCATTCAGCTGTTTTTCACTCCTCTGGGGGGAAAATGTGTGCCAGCTGCATTGTTTACTATGTTGTCATTAGACTCCCTTTGCATCTTCTGGATACACAAAGAAGTGGCCATGATATGACAAGTGCGACATGCAAGAAAATGTCAGCAGCACATCCCAATGCAGCAACACTCATCAACTGTCTTGAAGCAGCTGGCTGACGGACTGGGAGGGACAGAAAACAGAAAGACACGGGTGTTGTCATTATACAGATATGCTTTTGTTATGTATAGGGTTATGAATAAGTCATGAAAACTAACCAGGTTTATGGGGTCTGAATGGGGACTGGAAGTCAGTAGCATCAAGTTTTCAGAGCTCCTTATTTATTACGTTTGCAAAACTCTCCACAGCTTCTAAAACAAAGACGTAAAGACTTGTCTGACACCACCGTTTGAATTTAATCACAGCTCTTCATGAATTTACAGTGTTATCCTGCTATAATTCCCCTTCAAGCCATTAAAGGATCATACTGAGTCATTGCACAGTCTTAATAAATACTGTAGATCATAGCTAAACAAGCCAATTTAAATATTCATGATCAAAGTATTATTCCTGGATGTGAATTTTCTTTAATGAAAATGAAAAATGTAATAAAGGAATCTTTAAAGAGAAACCTGACATTTAAGAAGAAAAAAAAAATCCATATATTGTGCTGGAGGTGATGGATAAATCCTGCCTGCTCCCCTCATTGCTCCTGCATCAAGACACAGCCATTTGCTGCTATGAACTTTATCTAAAATACATGATGAATGCCGGTTGGATGAAAGACGATGTGTTTCAGATGTCGTCTACAAAGGCAAACAAGATAAATGTCATTAACTGTGCTATCATTTCAGTGGAGCTGTTACAGTAGTAGTAGGTGCACCCGAAGCGTTGTGTATGTGTGTATTTGTCTTTGTGTGAACATCACCATTCATGCCAGCCAAATAAATGTCAATGTAAAAAGAGAATTAAAGATTTTCATTTCCCAGAGGCGGCACTCTAATAAACTTGATCTCTCATTTTGTTTGCAATTTGTCCTCCTGTCAGGATTTGATCATTTGCCAGCCTCTGTGTGTCATGTTAAACCATTTTATAGTGATTAAGGATGGGAAAATGCCTTCCCCCATGGTATAATTCACCAGAAAGAGTTGTCAATTTCTTATTGTTCTTTTTTTCTGTCCTTCATTTGGAGCCTTTCATCACGCCACTGCTTCAAATGTGCCTTTTCAAGCCAGAAGCAGGAGAAATAGCCCTTTATTTAGCCGCCTCTGACACTGCTGAACTACTCTGGGCTTTTGCTTATAAACCCATTACTGCAGTAATTAAGATCACTGTGCCCTGAACCTTAACGGTGAGGAGATCTAATAAATGAACATTCAGCAGGGGGGGTTGCCGCTCTAATCGCTGATAAGGACTTGATAAAGCTTGACTCAGCTCCTCTGAGAGTTTTAGGGCTCTTGAGGGGGCAAAGCAGGCAGATTTCAACTTTGATACTGATCTATACATGTTAATCACATGAGATAGGCAAGGAAATTAATAATGGATACAAAGCAAAGACTTTTTTTTTTCTTTTTTAGCTTCATTTTTATCACTGCATATTCGGGTTTTTGCTTAATTTACACACAGCATCATTTTTTTTAATAGCCGGTTTAAAAAGTGTGATATTTATGTTCCATATTTTATAATAGACAAAATCAATTAACTTCATGCACAACAGTATGTTAAAGACCTCCTCTCTGTTTCCTTGGCACCTCACGTTGAAGTGTTCGCTTTCATAACTCCCTGAAAGCATAGCGGTTGGCAATGATCTTTTGCCTGTGGTTTCAGTAATTATAGGCATATGTCCGTTTTTATATAACTCAGTTGCGAGCAACGATGCTGGTTATGATGGGGAAACAGATTGAATGTCAAACTCGCTTCTAACCTGTTGTGCTTGCCAAGAAAGCGGTAACTCTGTTTTCCTCTCTGAGGCTCGGATTTTGGCTGAAACGCATCGGGACTCATTCCAGAAGAAGTGTTCTCTGGGAAGTTTCTCACATAAAGATTTGTTTCACTGAAACTCCGTTGAGCCCTTCAGCTCATGAATTTTAGCTAAATATTCATGCATAGCTCCCATTTCTCCTGATTTGGCAGTGGAGATTTTAAAGTGATGCATTAATTGTTTTACTTGCGTAGTCAATAAAAAGCAACAGTCGGTTTTAATGGCCTGTCAGTTATGTGATCTCCTGTCAAAGTGAAAATATTGAGAGCTGCCACATATAGCCTGTAATAATTCAAATCGAAACACTATGTCAGAATTTTTCACTGAAGCCAAAGTGATTTTATGTGAACTGTAACTTATATTACAAGAGAGCTTTTTCTCAGTCACTGTTGTGCTGTTAGCTCTCATTGTCAAAATGAATAGACAATAATAAAGGACTTGATACTCATTTCAAAGAGATGCCTGTTGAAAGAATTTCTTTTAATCACCACCATTCAAGAGCTGTAATGAGGGAATTATGAAGAGTAAATCAACAAAAGCACACAATTATACAGTGCCTTACTGGAAGGGATTGTTTGAATTCTTTTGAGTTTTTCTTGACATTTTTTTTTTCCCTCACTGGTGCACATTACCTGTCAAAGCACAGCCCCACTACACTCCCACGTATTAACCACCAGTCTGCTGCTTTACTCATTTTGTCTGACCAAACTCGAGGAACGAGAATATGTTAGTGTTTAAAAGTGAGTAATGCAGTTTTATAGATTGAAAATAATGTTTCTGTCTCATTACAGTGAAATGAGTTCAGCAAAGTGATATTTTCAGATGTTCTGCAAGCCAGTAACAACACAGTCTGAGTATTTTGGCAGAAGGCTTTTTTGTTATTTATTGCCATGTCCATGACAGATTTTTGCCAATGAGATCTCTGTTGAAGACGGCAGGGAATTGCTGGACTGTAACTTGAGTTAACATGTCAGTCAAATTGAATAATTTGCATCAGTGAGGTTGTGTGAGCTTTCCCCTAACAGGAGAATATAAACATTGGTCATGACTACAGAGAAATATTGGATGTCTTATGTGCCATGATGTGTCACGAAATCATGCTCAGAAAGATCTTCAAAAGCCATCAACAACATTGTGCTGCCAAAAGCAAGATGATCACTCAGTAATCAGGGCGTGCTCTTACCTGTTAGGTCAAATTGAAAGAGTCTTGTTTATGAGATCCTGCAGTTTGCAGGATTTCTGCAATAATAGTCATCAAACACGCTCTGGTACAAAATAAAATTACAAACTTATAAGGCATGGTAGGGGAAGTTTCATAGTTTGGGGCTACTTTACTCTCTGTCGCGTCACTTTTATGTAAACGTAAACAACTTATATTAGTCTCGCGGGCAAATTCATCACTTATAATTTCAGAATTAGCAACCAAAGAGCAAAGAATAGCCGTGTCTGTGCCTTCTTGGGTAATCGGGTACTCAAAATTGATTCTTGTTTGCTTGAATCCATCTGAGTTTTGACAGTTTCAGGGTGGTAGTGACCACGTCCTGGTTGGACCCACGCTCATGTTTATCTTGACCTTCACTGCCAGATAGCAGGAATTACAAATACGTTTACACACATCTTCTGCAAGATTAAATCACATATTCTGTATTTCCGACTTTTAAGGGGTTTTTGCCATTAATATGCACACAGTGGGGAAAGAAAAAATAATACAAATTTGTGCAAGCTTGATCAACTCATTGGTCTTTACACCAAAATTTTCTGCAGTCAGATTGATTTGAACAAGTAGAAATCGTCTTCAAAAGTAGAGTAAAAACAAAGGTATACAGACACAGACGGAAACTCTTGCTCTCTTGACCTCTCGCACACATAGCAGGTTGCATCGCACATGTTTTCTGTTCTTGACCAGCTTAACAGTCCAACTGCTAGTAATCAGTTTGTCTATGGCAATAACATAACTTGCTTGTAAGCATTCTTTTATTGCACACTTTTAACCGTTGCAGCCAAAACAACCTGGCCAGGTCACTGAACCCCACGTTGACCCCATTATCCCCAGTCGCTTGTGGTTCCGGCCCCAAAGCCGGATAAACGGGAAGGGCATTTGAAGTAGAACCAGTGCCAAATCAATATGTTGAAAAGGAAAAGCCAAAAGACGTTGCCTACCAACAACTTTTTGCCAAAATTTGGGAACAGTGTCATGAAACATCCAAAGCCGCAACAGGAGATCCTTTAACTTATTGATAAAGGAGTTTGCAGACTTTTCAGACTGAGGATGGTCACTCTGTCGTTCAGTAATAGCAGAGTGCCAGTGGTTTTAGGAGTTAAGTAAGAATCCAAAAACATCTGCTGATGTCAACATGTAAAACCATGTCTTAATGCATCGATTCTGTGTTGTTTAATGAATTCTGACTCTTCTTGACACCTCTGGATGCAGATGAGCATCACTTCACGTGATGGATTACCTTTCTGTCTTTCTAATGAGACCTGACTCCTGTACTACCCTCTGCATTTGTTTCTAATGATGTAGACATATTTACGCGCGCGTATTTTAGTTATATTTTTGTGATCTAATAAACACCAGACTATGCAGAGCAAGTGCAGCGGCCTCAACCTTTTGAAGCCTCTGGCTTTTATAGCCACAAAGAGCGTCGCATTAGCACGACCGCATCTTATGATTTGAGTTTCCTGTCTGCAGAGTAACTGACAATCTGTAATTTATTATCAGCATACTTTTTATGAGCGGTTAATCATTTCAAGAGAGAGGAGGGTTTTCAAGCTTCGTCTGTGGCATTAATTAAGCGGAGTCGTTATGCTGCTAATTAGCTGATCCTGAAAGGATTCTTGTTTTATTTTAATTTATTAGCATCAGCTGCTTTCCTTTAAAAAAACCTAGTGCTGTTATGAAAACACAACGGAACTTAATCCATGGTACATGACCTGTAACACAGCCACTCTTTAAAGAGTCTTTTCAACCACAACATGATGGTTTTCTCTCAGTGCATAAAAGTACTTTCCCTGACATCAAGTGCTCAGCACATGCTCAGCTGCAGGTATGCATCCTTTGCCCTGTAAGACTTCAATGTATTCAAAAATTGATAAGGTGGAGATTCTTGTCTGCTGCTCAGATATTCTGTGAACCCTTGTCAGATAGCAGGGAGCCTCATTAAACGAATCTTTTGTATATATTTTTTTTCAAGTTCTCCTTAAACTCCCAGCTTCTTTTCTCCTTCAGAGGTCTGTCCCCATGTTCCTTTAATCCACATGTCAGTGTTTTGTCTTCTGCACCTTTTTAAGGTTCGCCAGAGCCCTCAGATTGTTTGAAGATTGTGTGTGTGGTTCAGATTGTTCAGACATGAGTTGCTGATTTAATGTCACTCTACACCTCAAGACTATGTCATCTGGTAGATTTTTGTTTCTTTTTTCCTTTAAACTGGAGGACTCTTTGAAGTACATATGCTACTAATAACTGTACCCGTATAATGCACTGAAGATGGTAAAGAGACTCTCATCTAATGTATTTAGTTTTGAACTGAAACCACTTATCCTGGCATAGTTCTTGTCCACCGCAGCACTCATCTACAGCTTGTTGATTGTCCAGTAATTTTATATCTCCTTTATATTGTCATTCACATTTAAACAACAGTTGATTATTTAATTTATTCCAGGGGAGGGGGAAGGGATAAGTCCTACTGTACCAGCGACAATATGTTCTCACTTTTTAAATGACTTCTTTTTCTCAGTGGATTTCCATACAATAAATTATCTCTTAAATGTTTTGTTGAATTTTATGAAGAGCCGTTTGGAAGACTGAAAAGTGCATCTAAAATATAAACCATAGGTTAACAAGTCTTAAGACTTAATTAATGTGCCTTCATAAATCTACCCACCGACAGCTGCAGACACCACGGACAAGTTGTTCTTATTATAGAACGTTTGAGTCTGCTTGTAGGATGAACTCCATACGTGTGCAGCATGTGCTCATATATGGAGTATGTGTGGATTCTGACGCCAGACACTTTCTTTTTCTTCCAAACTCTTGAGTATTTTCCTTTCACTGTTTTTTTTTTTTTCCGTCACCTTAGACTCTTTTTTTTATTTTTTTTTATACCCCTTAAAAATGAATTGCACAGACGGAGGTCGGAACAGACGTCTTTAAGTAATGCGCCTTTAAATGTGCTTCCCCAGTGCATGCATGAACAGTTGGTGTCGTTGTAGCAGGATATGGCAAAGCCTCATGTACAGCCTCTTGGAGTGAAGGTTTATGGAGTCTTGCACACTGGTGGATGCTAAAAGTTTTATCGTTACACGATGCATATAGGAGAAGCAGAATATCATTGATTTCTGTGGAAATCTTTGATCTCTGATGTGTGAGCAAAACCCGTCCTTTTTACTTGAATTTACTTTATGCATATTGAAAGAATGCATCAGACAAGAATGGGACAACATTCCTCTCCTAAAACTCCAGCAACTGGTCTTCTCACTTCCCAGACGTTTACAGACAGTTGTTAAATGAGGGGATGGCTTATTAAAATTACAAAGCCATCATTTAAGAGCATGTAGAGCAGTAATAGACGAGAAGAGACTATGGATTTAGATAAGAGCACATTACTTCCACTCGTCGTATTTTGAATGTTATATACAAACACAAAGGAAGACTGAGACCGACTGTACAAAGCAATGAAATAAAGAATACTAAACAGGGCTCTCAACTCTCACACAATACACACGCTACACATCCATTTTCTCATTTAGTGAAAAACCAATTACACAACGGAGGTAGTGGTGTAATAAGAGCCTGATGCTGCAAGTGCTACCAGGCCTGCTGATTCTGTTGCTGCAGGTTGCTACTTTTCAGATCCACTAAACTTGTGTTTTCCCTCTTAAAGTAGAGACTTGCATAACATGTAGTAACATATAGGTCCAACATCTCCAGTGCCTACCCCTTTACGAGCAAGGTCTCTGACCCACTGAAGGAACACCTGTCTCTGCCTCCTCTCTTCCCTATAAAAGGC